>WTSP01016085.1:61658-81133 GCA_025331215.1 Actenoides lindsayi
TGCAACTGATGTTAGTTGTGACGACGCATGGACAGAGGAGGTCGGGGCACGGAGCGGGAGCACGGCACTGAGTTGCTTGTTGGGTGCGGTTGTGGGAGGGATGTTTACATGTAAAATTCATTATAAAATTCCATTCAATATAGTCCAGTTATAATCCTTTTTGTAAAACAGTGGCATCACCTGCTGTTTAGAAATCTATAGCTAATTGCCTAAAATTTGCACCCTTCCTGCACATGTTCCAGGTGGAAGCTGCAGAGGGCAGAGCAAGACTTCGGTTTTACCTGGGCAAAGCAGAAAAGGAAACTGGAACTGAAGCAGCCAGGTGAGGGAAAAGGCTCCAGGATGAGGGTGGGAAGGGGGCTGCAGGCAGGGAGAAAAGGCAGCAGAAGGAAGGACCTTGGGAGGCATCACAGGAAGAACAAGCCTGAAGTGTCTGATATATTAATTTTCTTTTCTGTTGAAGACGAATTTTCTTATCTTAATAAAATACATTTGCACCACTAAACAGCATATAGTACCTGTAGTATATATATAGTATTAAGTAAACCTCATTCCAGTACTTCAGTTATTGTGCTTGTTTTGGCTGGGATCAAGTTAATTTTCCTCATGGTAGCTGGTATGAGCTATGCTTGGATTTGGGCTGGAAAGAGTGTTAGTAACACAGGGGTGTTTTAGCTGTTGCTGAGCGGTACTTACACAGAGCCAAGCCCCTTTCTGCCTGTCACACCACTCACCAGCCAGTAGTCTGGGGGTACACAAGAATATGGGAGAGCATACAGCCCTAACTGACCAAAGGGGGATTTTCCATACCATATGACATCATGCTCAGCATAGAAAGCTGGGGGAAGAAGAAGGAAGGGGGGGACATTCAGAGTTATGACATTTTGTTTTCCCAAGTTACCGTTACACATGACGGAATCCTGCTTTCTGGGAGATGGCTCAACACCTGCCTGCTGATGGGCCGTAGTGAGTGAACTCCTTGTTTTGTTTTGCTTTGCTTGTGTGTGTGACTTTTGATTTACTTATAAAATTGTCTTTATCTCAACTCACAAGTTTTCTCACTTTTCCTATTCTCTCCCCCATCCCACCAGAGGGGAATGAATGAGCAGCTGTGTGATGCTCAGTTGCTGGCTGGGGTTAAACCACAACAGCAGCATAGAAATAGCATTAAGAAAGCCTCATGCCAGAACTTCAATTATTTATCTGGCATGTGAAACCCTATTTCTACTCCAAATAACTGCGTTTTTAAAAACCCTGGTTTAAAGGAAGTGGTACTTAGTACAATATTAATTACAGTGTATTGCCAAGCAGCCAGGGCAGTCTATAAGCAGCTAGATAAGCAACAAAGCATAACCATAAAAGGAAAATACTCTATAGAATTCACATAACATGTCACCCCTATGACAGAATTCCCAGCATAGCTACATACTAGGAAGAAAAGCAGAAATCCTATCTGATAGCTGTGTTCCTCTCTGTTCTCAGTCTAGTCTTAGCACTGTTTTTATAACCTGCCTCCAGAGATACTTGAGATCAGTTCAAGTAGATAATCAAATAGCTACAACTTAATTTTATTGGCAAGGGCCATTTGCATTGTACTGGAGAGCTGCAAAACTAGAGCAGGAGGAATCTGGGGAGTAGTCACTATGAAGGAATCAATTCACCCTTTGTGATCTAGGAAGTTCCTGTAGGTCTTGAGGTAATTAATAGTAAAAGAGCTTTTGCTTTGAATGATGTTTCTTATGTGCAGCTACTCTGATACTGGGTAATGCCTCAGAGATATTTTTATGTCTGATGAGCAAATGCAATTAAACACCACAGCAATTCTACTGTGGAATATCACAGGATGGTTGAGATTGGAAGGGACCTCTTGAGATCATCTAGTCCAGTCCCACTTCTCAAGCTGGCTCAGATAGAGCTGGTTGCCCAGGAGTCTGTGCAGCAAGATTTTAAATATTTCCAAGGATGGAGGCTCCACAGCCTCTCTGGGCAACTCACTTCTGTGTTTGACCACTCTCATGGTAAAGTGGCTTTTTATGTGTGTGTGTGTGTGTGTGTGTATGTGTGTGTGTGTGTTCAGCCTGAATTTATTTATTTATTTTTAATTTGTGACAATTGTCTCGTCCTGTCAGTAGAAACTGCTGAAAAGATCCCGACTCCGTGTTGTTCATGGCTATTTATACACATAGATAAAAATCACCCTCAGCGTTCTCATCTCCAGGCTGAACAATCCCAGCTCTCTCAGACTTTCCTCATAGAAGAGATGCTCCAGTCTCTTAATCACCTTTGTGGCTTTTCACTGTTGATCTTCACAAGGTTCCTCTTTGCCCAGTTCTCTATCCTATCCAGGTCCCTCTGAATGGCAGTGCACCTGTTCAGGTCATTAATGAAGATGTTGAATATATTTGGTATTGACCCCTGGAGTACATTTCAAGTAATTTGTCCCAAAGTGAGTTTTGTGCCACTGATTGCAATCCTCTGACTGTGCTCATTCCTCCAGTTTTCAGTCCACCTCACTTCATACTTCCCTAATTTGTACCTTGTCAGCATGTCTATGAGGATGTTGTGAGACACAGTGTCAAAAGCGCTACTAAAATCAAGTTAGACAGCATTCACCACTCTCCCCTCATCAACCAAGCTAATCCCCTCATTGGAGAAAACTATCATAGAATCATAGACTGGTTTGGGTTGGAGGGGACCTTTCAAGGTCATCTAGTCCAGCCCCCTGCCGTGGGCAGGGACATCTGCAACTAGATCAGGTTCTAGGTTCTGCAACTAGATCAGATCTGCAACTTGATCAGAGCCACATCAAGCCTGACCTTGAATGCCTCCAGGGATGGGGCTTTGTGGCAGGTGCAGCCCGCACCCAGACAAAACAGACAAAGCAAACAGGGTGTGCTGGAGCAGTTTCGCACCTCATCCAGAGGTTTGATGCCTCAGCCATTAAGCTGCACCTCCCAGTGCTTAACTGGCGCCTCAAGGCCTGGACCCCTTAGCAAACAGGCTCGGGGTCTGCACTTGTCCCCTGTGCTGTCTGGGCTTGTCCCTTCAACCAATCAGAGTGCCCACAGCACACTCTCGACTGGGGTATAAATGGTGCCCTGCCTAAGAGCCAGAGGAGTTGGTTCTTTGCAGAGCAGCAGGTCTGGCAGGCAGACCCTCCCCTTGGACACATCATCCAAGGATACTTCCATGGATTGAGTGAGTTTCTGTGTATTGAGTGAGCCTCGCCCCCCCTTGGGTGAGTGGTGTCTTGAGCACTTTACTGTGGGAGATTTCCCCTTGATGAGTGAATGTGTGCACATTTCGGTTCATCTTTTTTTAAGGTTTAGTAATTAGTTGTGTAGTAGTTAATTCCCAACAGACATCCGAATTTGTATTTGGTCAGAAGGAGCACTGGGCAACTTTGGTTGCAATAAACCCCATTTTGGATAGCGGCTGCTGTTTGCTTTGTGGGTCCCTCCGTGACAGGCCTCCATCACCTCCCTGGGCAACCTGTTCCAGTGTTCTACCACCCTCATAGTAAAGAACTCCTCCCTAATGTCCAATCTAAATCTACCCTTTTCTTGTTTAAAACCATTGCCCCTCATCCTATCACAATATGCCCCTGTAAACAGCCCCTTCCCAGCTTTCCTGTAGGGCCCCTTCAGCCGCTGGATGCTGCTATAAGGTCTCCCCAGAGCCTTCTCTTCTCCAGGCTGAACAACCTCAACTCCCTCAGCCTGTCCTTGTAGAAGTGCTCCAGCCCTCCAATCATTTTTGTGGCCCTCCTCTGCACTCTCTCCATCAGGTCCATGTCCTTCTTGTGTTGAAAACTCCAGAGCGGGATGCAATACTCTTTTTTTTTTTTAAATTTAAAAATATTTTATCACTACCACAGACAGCTGGGGTGCCAAGGACACCATGGTGGTAGCAAGTCTTCTTAAAGCTTAGTATTAAATATTAACTATTCTCTCCTTTCTGTTTACATTACTTTGTCAAACAAACAAACAGAAGGCATGACAATTAAAACTTCAATTACATCAGTCCATGCCTGTTCCTTGGGCAGCAGCACCAGGGGCTGAAGGGCTACCCCCAGGCAGGTGGCTTCACGGAGAGGGCTATGCCAAAATCCCGGGCCCCGGGCCCCAGTAGTGAGTGACTCTGCTTGTGCCATGGTGGGTTGGGGAGGGGGTGCTGGGCTGGGCCCCAAGTGGGACACCTGAAGACTCTTGCTTTTGGGAATCAGCATTGCCTGGGGAGGGCGGGTGGCCCTGATGTGGCTAAAACACTGTCTGGAGGAGATGGCTGCTACCAGGGCCACCATGCTTCCCCCCAGCCCCAGCACAGGCCCTGGAGAAGGGGGTGGTGATTTGGGCAACAAGTTTGCTAAAAAAATAATTCTTTTTTTATTTTTTCCTTTAAAAGTAAAACAAACCAGCAACCCCAGGCAGTTTTGAGTCTTCCTTTGATTTTAACAAAGACAGAGTTTAAAAAGCACCTAGGAATCTTGTCCTAAAACCAGGTGCTCACAGAGGAGAGTCATCTGTGCACACACCTTCGAGTCCATAGTGAAACTCCTGCAGGTTTGACACACCATAGAAGTGGACAAAGGCTGGGGCCACCATGAGCATGTGGAAAATCTGATGTGACTGAAACCAGCTGTCGAACTTGCCCAGGAGGAAGCGCTCAGGTATGTGGGTGGCATAAAGCCTTGTACCTATAATGTACATCACATCCATGAGGAAGAACCAGCCTTCTGTCCGATGGTGGTTGCTTTCACAAAGCCTTTGGCAATAATGAAGTGCATGGTGGGCACCATGCTGCTCAGCCCAGTCCTCAGCAAGATATCTGCTCTTGCGTGCCTGCGCTTGGGGGTGGTGAACCGGTCCCACTGAGCAACAATGATGGCAGAGGTGCCCAAGACACAGATAATGGAGAAGTAGATGAGTCTTGGCTGCTGGGAGCAGTAGAATGAATAGTAGAGGCACAGGATGAAGGTCCCCATGATCAGCAGTGCAATTCTTGAATAATTCAACTTCAAAAAGTGCACAAAGCCTTCTCTGAGTGACAGTAGACAGTGTGGACAAGTCAGAAGAAGCTGAAGTACAGCACTGCTCCCAGGAAGAACATCTTGAACACCACAGTGTCTTGGAAAGGAGCCCTGAAATACATGTTTGGCTGTAGCATGGTCAGGATCCCCATGCAGAGGAACAAAACAAAATCTGACAAGTGCATCTAGATATTGCCCATCTTGGTGTGCATCCAGAAGATGTTCTTGAAGCAGTCTTGGAAGGACGAGACGGGAGGCCTGTGGCCATGCTGGAGGTAATCGTCCTTCAGACAGTAGGGCAGCACATCATAATGGATCATGCACCATCGCCCTTCCCACACCTCATACACAGACTCTTCCACCTTCTCCATGGCATGATGAGCCTGAATAGGCAAAGTCAACACATGGACCACCTCTTCCTCTTCTTCATGGGCTGCTGGGCTTGGCAGGTCTTCAGCGCTGTCTGAGCTGGAGGCTCCTTGGTCCCCCTTCTCAAGGAGCAGCCCCAGCCCAGCCAGCTCCTGGGCTCTCTCCTGTCAAAAGGTGGCCAGCCTGTTGCCCTGCCCAGTGACAGAGGCTTTGCAGGATGCCATGGAGGTGGTGGGGTCAGTGCTGGTTGCTGAGGGCAGACAGTGCGAGGTCCTTCTGCATCCTTCTGCCTCCGCTGCATCCCATGCTGACTGACAGTGATGGCAACCAAAGCAATGTTAAGGGAATGGGCTGCTTCCAGTCATGACACCCCACCTGGCATGGCAGTGACACCCCCTTATCAGGTTAGTTAAACATGGTTTTCCATTTGTAAATCCTTGCTGACCAATCCTGATCACGTTTTTGTCCTTCATATGTCTGGAAAAGGTTTTCAGGTTTGGTTGCTCTATCACCTTCCCAGGGATTGAGGTGAGGCTGACCAACCTGTAGATCCACAGATCCCCCTTCTTGCCCTTCTGGAACATTGGAGTGACATTTGCTTTCTTCCAGTTCTTAGAAACATCCCTCAGGCACCATGACCTTGTAAAGATAATGAAGAGTGGCCTTACAGTGACATCAGCTAGCTCCCTCATCAGTTGTGGGTGTAATCTGTCAGGCTCCATGGACCTCAGTATGCCTGGTTTGTTTAAGAGTTCTCCTTCACCAAGGGTAAGTCTTTCATGTTCCAGACTTTCCCACTGGTCCCAGGGGACTGAGATATTGTAATATTATTTATTATTTTTTATATAAACAAATACACATATAACACACATTTATTTATAATAAATATTGGCTAGATCCTCAAAGCTACCTGGGTGTTTATTTTTTATTACATCTATAAACTTTAGCCAATATATAAAATATAATAAATAATATCATAATATTTCAGGGGGAGCCTGCAGGCAGCCTCCTTCACTATAAATTGGTAGTCTGGTATTCTGTTGTGTAAAGAGTCACCAGGAGATGGGCTGTTAAAAACCTTAAAGAAGCATCAGGGAAGAAGTCTGATGATGAGTAGGATGTGAGAGATAAGACCTGAGTTTCCCTTCATTGGGGAAACATAGAATTTTTTCAACCATTTGGTATAAAAAAAATAAAATAAAATTTTTTGCTGTTGGTGGTGTTACAGTCAGCTTTCCTCTCCTTCTTTTATTTCCATGGGCTAGATTCAGATCTCTTATTCCACTCCTTAGTAACAATGCCCTGCGAGTCAGGGTAGTGCTGGCTGGGAAGTGCGCAGAGATTAAACCCGGAGTTCCAGAAATTCACATTCTCCAGTCATGAATCAACAGGTATATTTATGAAAATGAAAATTTTGAGTACATTAGCCTGGCATTTCATAGCAGCAAATCCAAAAAGCAATTTTCAATCTTATAAAATTATTTTCCTATCCCGCAGTCTGAGCTGCAGGGCGAAAATACACACCCTTCCACAACCCCACTGATTTCAACCGATGTTTTCCAAGGCACTATAGTCAGCTATAAATCAAACAGCGAGATCAAAGTCAGTGCTGGAAAGACTCAGGCTATCAATTACGATGGAGTATAATAAATGGAAGACCCAGTGACATTTCATTTTATATCACACATGTAATTGTCAGGGCTCAGTGACACGACATTATCAAAAAGTGATGGGGCTGTTCTGAAAAGCACGGCTGCTTGATTATTTTTCCCCCTTGTGAGTTGTTGCATCTTTCTAAAGCCCTGAGCTTCTTTCTGAGATGTTGTTTCTTCTCCCAGCATAAAAAGTAGTTTGTTTGTGGATTGCCCTTCTAATTAGAAAAGCAAGCCACAGATGTTCTTGAAAGAGAACTAAATTCCGTAACTAAGCCTCTTCTCACTGAAAACGTACCTCGCTTGGAAAGGCTGCAGGAGAACTGTGCCATAGCTCAGCTGTTTGTAAGCAGCCCTCCATTCACTCCTGTCTCTGGGACCAGATGTGACAACAATACCATAAGCTGCTTGCCGTTCTCTGCTCGCCTTTTGTGCTCATGCTCCCAAGGTCTGCTCTCACTACTTCTGAAGCTCAAATCTGTGCATGGCTAACTCTACCCCAGGCCACGCTCAGTTCTTCTCATAGCATTGGGAAGAGACTCACAACTAATTCAATTCTTTTTGTTTGTTTTATTTTGTTAATTGGAGAGAAAGTTATGATTAATATGTGTCAAGCTTTTACAAGATGGTTGTCAATTAATCTTGAATTTTGAGATGCCCAGTCAGTTTGAAGTGCATTGTAGTCATTTCAAAGAAATAATGGCCGTGGCAAATTCAGGGCTAAAAAGAACATATGTTTAACACAGATGGTATGCATTCAAACACTTGTACAGTTGAATCCACTTTTAGAGTCTACAAATATAGCCACCTTTTACATATACTGTAAGAAAGTCAGATTTCCAGATTTCCATTTGTACATCAAAACAGTTATATTATAGCCAGGCGTCATGCGTACGACAAAACTGTTCTGTTTAAAAACCAAACCAGATTGCTATAATAGGATCCCATTGTATCTGCGAAATTAATCTGTCTTAATACTAAGGAATAGCATCTGTTTTTAATGGAACAAAAATACCTCAGCCAGTAGAGCAAATAACACTGTAAAGTTTCCAGACTTTCCACAGAAGGGATTCCTTGGTGAAGGTGACTTAGGCTTCCTGTGTTTCCACATTGAAGACTGATTCAGACATTTCCTAGGAGTGAATAATTGGACAGGCTTTGCATCAGCAAAATGAAATGTTTAAAAAACAGAGCAAAACAAAGAAAACCCCTATAGAAAGACAATTTTAATTTAATGTTGCAGAGTTGAAGGGCTCAGGAAACAATGTACAGCAAACTAAATATTGAAAGAATGTCTTCTATGCTTCTTTTATAATACCTTTTTCAAAAGCCTCTTATATAACTGCACCATAGGTCCTTGATAACAAAAACTATTCCTTGTTTGGAGCATCAGAACAGACGCACATCTTAAAGCACATTTGTAACCCTAGGATGACATTAGTTGTCATCTGACCACAACCCATGCCATCTTCAGAAGAAAGGTTACATCACTGTGAGCAGTAGCTGGCTAGTAAGTTTGACATTTGAAAGATTAGAAGTCTGTTTGGAACATTTACAGTAAGATCTATTGCTAAAATCAGTTGTTTATCTGGCTGTCTATACAAAAAGCCCTTCTGATATAGTTTCTAAACACACCATACAAGCAACTGAAGTTGGGGCCCTCAGTTGGGAAGGAGGAATACTGCAGAGTGAAGCTGCTTCTGCAAAAACTGTCAAATGTAACATTATTCTTAGGTGTTGTCCCACTGAAGTCAATTTGGTTATGGCAATTGTCCTGTCATGTACTGGTGTTTGCAGGATCGGAGACTGCTGATAATGGCAGTGACAATGAGAAGCCCTTTATAGCAGGGCCTGATGTGACAGGACAAGGGGCAAAGGTTTTAAACTAAAAGAGGGTAGATTTAGACTGGAGATAGGAGAGCGATCTTTTACAATCAAGGTGGTGAAACACTGGAATAGGTTGCCCAGGGATGTGGTAGATACCCCACCCTTGGTCAGGTTGGATGGGTCTCTGAGCATCCTGACCTAATTAAAGATGTCCCTGCACACTGCAGGATATTGGAGTAGCTGACTTTTAAGAGTCCCTTCCGACCCAAAGCATTCTAAGATGGAAGTCATTTTCAGGGACTGCTTAAATTAAAATTACTTTAAATCAATAAACTATTTTTACATACTTTCATTTTAAACAAAATACACAACTGGTTTTCAAATAGACCGCACATCTTACAAACCAGCAGCATTTCCTACTCAAGGCACTTGCAAAGATTTTAATGGTTTATGAGTGTGGAGTTATTTCTAAACATTTTTGAGTGCTTGAGATATTTTGTTCTTGAAAATGGAAGTGAATTAAGCCATGTGTTCAAACAGGCAGTTCAAAGACATATTGAAACAATTTCTATCAAACAAAAGGCTAACAATAAAAAGAAGAGACACTAAGTATAAAAACACAGACCATTTAAACACAAAGCAAAGAGAGCCAACGTTTTATCATCGCTATTAGACAATCAGAAAGAACTTGTTCTTCCTTTTACTACCATTGTCGGTGTTTTGACTAACATCCCTTGGTTTTACCAACTCTTCTCTCCTCTCCCTTCTTCTATTCCCAAGCCTTCATCTCCAGAGTGAAATGTTATGAGTTGTAGCACACAGGCACGCCTATCCTGGAACTGGTTTACTCCAGAGACTCCACAAGCAATGTAGGTGAAATTGGAAAATCATCCCAGAAAAAAAGTGTTCATACAACTTTGAAATTATTCACATGAAGTTGCCCCACTAATTACATAGAAAATGCTTTTTTCTTGTGTAGACCAGGCCTGAATCTTGATTCTTCTTCTGGAACTAGTTCCCTAGAATGGGTTTCTCTTGACCTGGTTTTAGAAGTTTAGAAGTCAGACATCAAGGTGCAAGTTGTTGAGTCTTACCTGCTCTCGTAGTTAATTTAAAATAAAATTTAAAAAAAAAGTCAGGGAGTACCAGAATTTATACCCTAGTATCACCTTGAATTCTGTTTTCACATTACATGGCTCACCTTCAGTAGGAGCCTGTTTATATGTACAACTGTGAGATTAGACATGATGATTAAATTGGAGTTAGCATCTGTATGGGAATCATAACAGGTTTAATACACACTTAGGAGAGCCTGGAAAGCATCCTAGAGCCTCATTCTAAAATAGGCATCTAGGATGCTATTCAGCTGGTCCAGATGTACCCCTAGACATGTATCCAGCATCCATTTCAGTTACATGCAGGTATCTGAGACATCTGCATGGGCTGGTAGATACAATACAGACCTGGTTTTTCTACTTGTTTCAGGAGAGGCAGCTGTAGGCCAGATGGCACAGCCTCGGGCATCTCAACTGGCACTCAATGTCTATGTTTAGACAGCTGAATCGTGCCCCAAGCAACTTGTCTGCTGAATTTCTCTCTGGATCCTATTGACTAAACCACTGTTGACAGTAGTGGTAGCTTAGACAAGTGGCCCATATGTGACACCTATATACTGTAACAACAATTTAGGCATCTTAGACTCCAATTGAATCCCACCTGTCATTTTAGGAAGAGATTCATTCTGCCCCTCAATTTGCTTTTGAATGCTAAGATCATATTGACCATATGCCTGTGAATCTAATCACTTTCTCTGTAGTCTCTGTATTTTTCCTACCTTGCTCATGATGTGCTGCTGCTTAAATCAGTTTGCCTTATCATTCCCTTTAATCATATAGAATCATAGAATTACAGAATCCTATAGTTTGGAAAATATCTTTAAGATCATTGTGTCCAACTGTTAACCCAGCACTGCCAACTCCAGCACTAAAGCATGTCTCTAAGCTCCACGTCTGCGTGTCTTTTAAGTACCTCCAGGAATGGTGACTCAACCACTTCCCTGGGCAGCCTGTTCCAGAGCTTGACAACCCTTTCTGTGAAGAAATTTTTCCATATGTTCAACCTAAAACTCCCCTGGCACAACTTGAGGCCATTTTCTCTTGTCCTATCACTTCTACTTGGGAGAAGAGACTGACACCCACCTGACCACAACCTCCTTTCAAGCAGTTGCAGAGAGCAATAAGGTCTCCTCTAACCCTCCTTTTTTTCCAGAATAAACAACCCCAGTTACCTCAGCTGCTCCCTCTAAGACTTGTGCTCTAGACCCTTCACCAGCTTTGCTGCCCTCCTTTGGACATTCCCCAGCACCACAATGTCCTTCTTGTGAGGGGCCCAAAACCAAACATGGTATTTGAAGTGGGGTCTCACCAGTGCTGAGTACAGGGGGACCATCACTTCTCTACTCCTGCTGGGCACACTATTTCTGATACAAACCAGGATTCTGTTGACCTTCTTGGCCACCTGTCACACTGCTGGCTCATATTCAACTGGCTGTCAATGAACACCCCCAGGTCCTCCTCAATTTAGGCAGCTTTCCAGCCTATCTTCCTGAAGCCTGTAGCATTGCATGGGGCTGTTGTGACCTAAGCACAGGACCCAACACTTGGTCTTGTTGAACTTCCATACCACTGGCCTTGGCCCATCAATCCAGATTGCTCTGTAGAACCTCCCTACCCTCAAGCAGATCAACATTCCCACCTAACTCAGTGTTGTCTGCAATCTTACTGAGAGTGCCCTCAATCCCCTTGTCCAGATCACTGGTAAAGATATTAAACAGAACTCACCCCAGTACTGAGCCCTAGAGAACACCACTTGTGACCAGATGCCAAACAGATTTACCTTCATTCACCACCACTCTTTGGGCCTGGCCATCTAGTCAGTTTTTAAACCAGCAAAGAGTATGCCCTCAAAAACTTTGTTCTCCTACTTCCTGTCCTGTGCTCTGTTCAAATTCAAGCCCCAAATAGGTTCATCAAGAAAAAAAACAGAGTCTACATAGATGTGAAACAGCATCAGGACCTGAATTCAGCCTCTTTAACTAGGCTGAGGTCAATGCCCACAGACATAGAAGATGTGGTGAAGTCTGGCCTCTGCACAGACATTCTGATGTTGATACAAACGTGTGGCTTTCATGACAAAATAATGTAATCCAAAAGCATGGTAAACATTATTTCTTTTGGAGCTAAACTCTGTGAAGCAAATCACAATGTAGGAAAGCAGGGTATGAATGTGTTGCTGACCACTGCCTTTCACATGTCTTTGCATAGGATTTTTCACTTAACAGCTGTTACCCATCTTGCTTCCAAAACCTGCCCTTTCACCTTCCAACCCTAAAATCAGCAGAGACGAAGTTTTATTGCTGCTTTGCCTTCTGGCTGCTTCTCAACACCAGACTCTGCACTTCTTTCACTATGCTCTGTCACCTGATAAAGAACATTCTTTCTTATTTTTATTCTTTACTTGGTTTTGCAGCTCTGACCTCCATTCCACCATACACACAAATTAAAAACCACTAACCCACATACACAGTTTAAGTAGAATGATTATGTAAAGTCAGGAAATGCCTAAAAAGGCATTATTTACTTTAGTCTTTCACCAAAAATTTTTTTTTCCCTTTTTCTTTTTTAAATCACACATTAAGTTTCATGCTTCAAACTTAATCCTGCAAATGCATACACACATGAGAAAATACAATCTCATCATAGGTCTCATTTGAAACCAAAGAGATCATTCCATGTGTTTGCAAGATTACTCCTTATAGAATCGTAGAACCGTTTAAGTCATAAAAGACACATAAGCTCATCCTTGAATAGGTTCACCTTCTTATTAGTCCGCAGAGTGCTATGTGCATTTTGAATAGAGTTCAGCACCTGCAAGATTTATCTTAAAAAAACTGTCATCAGTGGAAAAGACCCTTAGCTGAGCAATAGCAGGTTAAAGAGAACACAGATTGAGATTCACTAGTTGTTATTTCTAATCAGCCCTGATGTGAAGGAGTGAATTTTATTCTCTTTCCTAGCAGTTGGCAGTTTCACCTTGTGACTTCGTGTCTTATACAGTTAGCAGAACAGAATGGCAGATTTACTTGTGAAGTTATTGTAAATGTTATTCATAACAAGCTAATTTGTTGTTGTTCTGCTAAACTGGAACTCTTGTTTCTCAAGGGCATTTACTCATTGTGATTGTGAACTGTTGCATTCACTTTTTATGTTTGGTTAATCTAGTGAGCTCTGTAACCTGATTTGTCCTCTTTGAGAGAGTGGTGTGATAATAACTCAGCCCTGAAGGGTGGGGTTACACTCTAAAGTCTCTCAGAAAAGAAAATAGATGGTATTTACCTCAGGCAAAATCACTGATGTTACACCATTGAAGTTTGGCTCAGTACCAAACAAGTCATGAAGAAAAGGCTCCTGGCATAAAGAAAAAAAGCCAAACAACAAAACCTCCTCTTGCTGATAATTCTATATGTATGAACATACCAATGCAAACAGAAAGGCAAAGAGGGCATGTGAAGATGTTGAAAATATCTTGAGAGCTTTTCTGTGACTTGAAACTGGCTGCAAAAACTCCCCAGCTAAGCAAAACGATTTCCTTAGCAACATCTCAAGCATCATGAGAATAAAATCTATAATCTTTATTCAGAAAAGAGGCTGCTGCTTAGATGTTTCCTCAGTCATATAACTACAGAAAACTGACTTGCATGGTGTTGGATCTGTGTGCCATGTGGCTGCATGTTATAGAAGCAAGAAGTGAAACAGAGGCATGGAGCCAGAACACAGGAGTGAGCAAGAAAGACAGGGCTGTGGAGTGTGGAGGTACACCCAAAGCTTAAGAATCAGATCCTAATGAGAGAGGGTATGATGGATGAGAGTATCCTCCAGCCCTTCCTTATTTCAATGGATGTTTTTGCTTTGTGAAGGACTTTTTGGTCCACTTCATCAGAAATCACATAGCAGCAGCACATCTGCCAATGTGGGTGGCCTTGTGCACTGTCACATTCAGAAACTACCTTCAGGGTGTTGTGAACCAGCAAGACAGGCATGATTGTCCTCACACTCACTAAAAACATTAAGTAACTGATTGCTAAATAACTAAGCATACTGAGTTTAATTTAAGCTGAAATAGCGAAGAATAATAGGAGGTATTCATTTAACCTTAACTGGTTCTGAGCCCAAGGATTTGGCATTAAAAAAATCATAAATTCTGTTTATGTCCTGTGACAGACATTTCAGGAGTATCCAGACTGCACGTAGAAGTGAGCTAACTAACACAGACTAGCTGCTGAAGTTTAGAAATAACCTGCTTGCTCCTCACTCCCCCATCAGAGCCAAGGGCTTGACAAAGTCTTTTTGACTGCGCGTCTGGGCTGCAGCCGACAGCAGCACATTACGAGAGCCTGCGTGTAACGTAACTGGTTTCAGCTGGCTTGTGGAAAAGTCCCTTGAAAATACCATTCCCAATACTTTATTTTCCTAGCTAAGGATAACAGAAGTGACAATGATTACATGATGTTAATGTGATATTTATAACCTGCCTATTAACTAATCTAAATTGCTGCCTCATGCATGTAGTTCTTGCACACTTCCAGGCTGTTTCCCAGGCTGGAGCTAAAGAGCCCGATTTAGGTAGGATGTGTTTGGTGTAAAGAGTAAATTCATGCCTAAACTCAGAGTTAATCTGAGCCCAAGCATCCCCTATTCCTTCAGCTTGTCTTCAACCTAGTGTGAATGCGAAACATGTTTGGGCTCACTACATGATTAGAGCTATGTTCAAACAGCAGTGTGGGAGTACCTACCAATCTTCGGTCTTAAATCAGCTCTTTCTTCACATAGATCCAGGTTCACTGTGACTTGGACATCTATTTTTCATGCTGCAACCATTCCTGTGTCTGTTAAAACAGCAGGAGGGAACAGTCCAGTCTTCATTGGTATAGTTTTAGAGTGGTTTTGTATGGAGCCTGCCCAGGGAGGTGGTGGAGTCATCCCTGGAAGTATTTAAAACACATATAGATGAGGTGCTTGGCGACGTGGTTTAGCTGTGAGACTGGCAGTGTCAGGTTAATGGTTGGACTCGATGATCTTAAAGGTCTTTTCCAACCAAAAAATCTGTTATGATTCTATGATCTTGTCTTTTCTAATCAGTGTTTTATTATATAGGACCATTTTCTACCAAGATGGATTTATTTGGTTAAATGCCTGATCCTTTCCATCTGCCTGAGTTCACATCCACTAGACTAGGCCCCACTCTTCATCTGCATAACTCCCTAGCTTTTCAGTATTAAAAGAAGTATTGAACGTCCAAGACAAATTCACAATTAGTGAAATAGCATGTCAAGTAAAAACAGATTTTATTTGTACAATCACCTGTTTTAGCTGTGGTGTCTTTTAGTAAGATGATATCCTTGCAACAAGAATAAGATTTTTACAACAAGGACACAGTTGTTTTTTTCCATCCAATGTACAGAAAATCCAGAGATCTTTTCCAGTCCTATGCTCCTTAACAAGCAAATCTGTCTCCTTTGCTCCAGGATGCAGACTTTTTCTGTGACATCAGCATAGGCTCTTCATTTCACTTGGCTTTTCTTTTTGGCATATATGACAAAACTTAGCAGATTCACCAGTGCAAAAGACAGATACAGAATGAAGTACTGTTCAAGCCGTTTGCCTTCCAGATTTCCAGGAAATTTCAGCTCTATTTGTTTTAGCTACTTCATTCTGCCACTCAGAGTGTTTCATGCAGGTAATATTTATTCCCAGATAGTGTCTGGTTTTCTTCAGAAACTGCTCCGAGCCAAGGGCTCTGACAGAGATCTGCTTTGTCTAGCATCTAGTTAATGATCAGCTTCTGGATAATGGAGGACAAGTAGTTTCTAATGGTGTCCACTAAGGATTTTTAAAGGTATAGCTAAGTTCACTTGATAAGACTTTTGATTTAATAGGATTGGCCCAAACAATATGGACCTTGCAATTTTAGAAGCCATCACGTTACTGTATTTAATAGTCATTAGATTTCCACATCTAGTAATAAAGTAACTTATGTAATAGCTTTTGAGTTAGCAAGTAATTCCAGGGAATCTGTAGGGATAACTTCATATTTTACATATCACTGTAAATGTGTCTCTTGGAGAAACATCTTTCCTGGACTGCCTCAAGAGTTTGAATCAAGTCAGGTGGCTCAGCTCTGTAGGTTATCTCTTTGTCAGGGTGTAGATGGACACTAGCAAAGACTTGATGGGCAGATTTTGGGTCATTTATTCTCTGTCTTTTTTTCAATTAGCTGCCATAAGTAATTTAAAACTTTGCCAATATTCCTTTTCCTCACACATTTCAGATATGAAAGCAAACAGGCCCAAAAGGGTGGTAGGAGCTTCCCTTCAGATCACATTAATAATAGAGCAGTCTTCAGGAAGCTTGTAATTGTAGAGGTGCTGCATTTAAATGCCAACAAAATGCTTTGCTTTATGGCAGCTAGTTGGATTCAGGGGTTAGAGCTACTTCGCAGCTCTGCTGCAATTTGTAGCACGGACACACAGTAAGACGCCACTGTCAGGCATCTCCTCTGTGCTGCTGTTTCATCTCTTTTTAATGCCAGTGAGATGCAGTACAAGTGTACAGGACTGCAGCACATGGGGATACAGGGCTCAGCTAGGAATAAGAGCCTGAATGGTGAATTACCTCCTCGCAGAGACTGCAGAAAAAAAGGAGTACGCTTTCTGAATGAGAGGAGGTAAAATTCATTAAAAATGCATCTGCTCATTACAAGTGCATCCTTCAGGTAAGATTCAGCCTATGTTACTTAGTGAAATGAAGCAGGCAATACTTGTGTTTTCATTTTATGTATGTTGCTTGATGGATTGTTTGTTTTCAGCGTGATTCCTTTGCATTGGATACTGCATTCGCACACAAACATTTCTCTTTCATGCATCTTTGCATTACACGGATAACTACCATTTTCCCATAAGATTTGACTTCAAAATACTGCTTCACCATGGTATGGGGTCTCAAAGGTATGGGCTTACCACATACACTTCACCATAAATAACAATACTCTAATTAACTGTCAATGAGATGAGAAATTTTTTATTTCGTCTTTTTCTCAGCTGCTGTATCTTTGCTCGCCACACTTTGTCCAGTTCCTCAAAATCATGGGCATCTGCACAACCTTGATTACAAGTTCAGCAAAATTTGAAGTCCCTGATGCACACATTTCAATGATTCATGGCTGGAGAGCTCTTTTCCTGTTAAGTCCAGTTCACTGGGGTTTTTTTACCTCAGTAGGGTAGACCTCAGTTTTGTAAAGAGGAGCTGCTTTATCTCACAGAGGCATAGAGATGCACCCTGCATCTGAAAGCAGCTGAAACGACCTCCACATAGCCATATGCATCCACGTGTACCACATACATATATAAGAAACTGGAAGGGACCAATTCAGAATCCCTCCCATATATCCCCAAATAAGCAGCATTTATGGAACTTGCATGAGCCTCAGAGGTCTGATTCTACCCAAGAAAGGTAGGTCAGGGCCAAAATAGGTGGCTGTTTTAACAAGCCTGGTGCAGAAGTTTCCAAGGTAGAGTGGGGAACAACTGTACGGCTTATAAGTCTGGAGGATCTTAAGCCAGTGGAAAATGCCTGAGAAATGGCCTTAAATTACAGCAGTTCCTGTAGCTACTGTGAGTTATGCCCAGTGATGTGTCAGTCGCTGGAATGTGGTCAGTAATGGAGTGAGCACACCTTTCCCTGTCTCCCCTGCTTTTTCATTTCTCAGAAGACTCAAGAGTCTCTTATTCTAAACCTCTAGTGCTAAGTTAATAAAAATAAAGATCAATGATTAACTACACATGCTAAGTTTTACTTACGGGAGCATTTAAAAATGCTGAGAATGCAGTTTCTCAGACTGTAGATTGAAGCAGTTGATGGGGAGCAGAAGCAGCCAAGCGAACATAGAGCAGTGCAGCAGGAGTAGGAGTCACTGCCTCCCCAGTGAACTGCAGTCACCACTGTGATGAAGACATCATGTGCTGGTGGGAAAGTTACAGCCCCAGCATGTGTCAGAGACGTCAAGGGCTCGGAAAGCGTGGCATGCCTCCATGCAGGAACAATGGCTACTGTCTTTCAGTGTTTTTTCCTAGAAAGATGATGAAGAAAGGAGACAAGGATTTTGCAACCTGGACCCCAGTTCTGTAAGAAAAAGAAAATTAGGCTGAGGAAGAAATGACAACATAGGGCAGCATCACTGATCAAACCACGGTTATGCTAGAAGGGTGAGATCCAAGTGACAGGGTCTTCACAGAATATTTTTAATTTTCAGAGCGCTATATTCTCCATTCCTGTGTCTGTTGAATTTACTTTCATGTCATCATCCCCACTTTACATTTAACTAGAAACCAGTGCTTGCCATCTAACAAGGAAAAGTACGTTGGTAATTAGGGGCTCTGGATGGCTGTGGCACCAGCACTGTGATCTGAAGCAGTGAGTCCATGGAATACCACTGACTAAGGCACCAGATGTCTCTTCTGAACCTGAAACCATTTTCTATGAACGATGATGCTGTCCAGGGTCAAGGGTCTTTGAAGTTCACAGGCTTTTATATGCCATTTATAATGTACTCAGTGAGAAGATGTTAAAAAATGATAGGATAGATGTTGCACAAAATTGGAAGCAGTGAGCACAGATAATACTGAAGGAGATACTGGAGGTACTGCAGTTGAAATCGTGGGTACAATTAGTATGTTGAGGTTGGAAGGGACCTCTGGAGGTCACCTTGTCATAGAACCATAGAATGGCTTCGGCTGGAAGGGAACTTAAAGATCATCTAATCCAACCTCTCCACCATAGGCAGGGATGCCTCTCAACTAGACCAGGTTGCTCAAGGCCTCAACTAGGTTGTTCAAGGTTCATGCATTACCTGTATTGTAGGAACTACCTTAAGAACATTTAGAAAAAGGTCCCAACTTTCTTATGTGGTGGCAAAAAATGAGTGATGTTAGGCATTTTTCATGGGAGTCTGAAAAAGTGCAATTAGTTACTTCCGGGTGAAGAGTTAGGTAAGGTAACTACAGAGATCTTAAAATATTTATATAAGGCAATGATAAGAGAGTTGCTGTGTTAGAGCATGTTTTGGTGTACAAGAAAATATTCACTGCTGATTTAGAATATTTATGCTTGCCTGTATATTAATGATCACGACTGGGTTAAATTTATTTGACCTCAGTGCTGCTACTAATGTGCATTATATTTTACCAAGCTTTAAATAGAATTTTTTTTAATGTTTAAAGTAATTGGCAACATTATAGACTGGAATGCATACAGAGAACAAGCAATGCTTTTAAAAAGCACACAAGGAAATGTTTAAGAATGAGTTATTGGATGCTAAATAAAAAAAGCTGTGATTGAGCAGCCATGAAAAACGCAAGGTATTGAAAAGTAAAAATTGCAAAGTGATAAAGGAATCCTCAAAATCAATATGGAAAGGAAAGGAAAGGAAAGGAAAGGAAAGGAAAGGAAAGGAAAGGAAAGGAAAGGAAAGGAAAGGAAAGGAAA
>WTSP01016086.1:0-14084 GCA_025331215.1 Actenoides lindsayi
CGTGGGGGGAGGAGGGCGGCCGGGCAGCTCCCCGCGGCCCCGTTAGTCCATTTTTGTCTCGGGGAGAAAGAAAGAAGTTGGGAGCGTGCGGGAGGTCGCGGCGGGTTCGGCGCTCGGCTCTGGTCACAGCCCCTCGGGCGGCCGCTTTTGAACCGTGCCTGCTTTGGAAAGGCTTTGGAAAGGCTTTGGAAAGGCTTTGCCAGCTCCAGCCTGCCCCCTGAACCCCTCCGCCCCCCCCGCCCACCGCCGGCACGCACAGGAGCTTTGCCTTCTATCGGCTTTCGTGTCTCTACATCTGCTGTCGGACGCTGGGGCAGCCGAGCGAGTGGGTTTTGGCTTGCTGGGAAGAATCTCGTTTTTGGGGGGGTACCGTGGGGTGCCAGGGCACGGGGTAATTTGGCAGGGGGGTGGTCCCTGCGCATCCCGCCCGATGGACGCGAGTGCCAGTTGATGGTGCACGGCCAGGGCATGTGGCTGAGGGTCCCGTCCCGGGGCTGCGACCTGGGGAAGCGTCGAAGCCAAGCTGCTGGCTAGCTCGGGAATCGTTCAGAAGCGGTGTTTGCAAGGATTTGGGCTTGTGGGGTGAAAGGTTTAACCCAGACTTGGGAAGGAGCATCCTCAGCCGTGTCCAGACGTGACAGCTCGCGTGCTGGCGGTAGCAGGGGTTGGAGACTAAAGGTTTCTTCTTTAAAAGTAAAAGATGGATGTGTGGAGCCGAAATTCATCTTAGTAGCCTGAGAGGCTCTTCACCGGAGCCCACCCAGGAGGGAGCAGTGGTGGCCAAGAGGCCCTCTGAGGTTGTGGAGATACTGCTTATCTCTCTGAGGAGATGATGCTGCAGCAGGGTTGATTTTGAGCCCCCGCGAGTCTATCGGGGTGTCTAGATGCTGACGGAAGAGGTTGGATGCATTGGCTTTGCACCAGCAGGTCCTGGGCAGTGGCTGTAATTGGGTCTTCTTGCAAATCCAAGTGTATTCAGAGCTAACCACGTGCTTTCTTGGGTGCTCTCTGTGGAGAGGTTGGCTGTTCATACTCTGGGGAGGGGTCTGTGGTTGGTCTACCAGCATCACCCAGCCCTGGTCCTGGTGATTGGTGCTTTTCAGTGGAGTCTCCCTCTCTGGAGACATTCAAAACCCACCAGGATCTGTTCCTGTGCGACCTAAACTGGATGATCCTGCTCTGGCAGGGGGGTTGGACTAGATGATCTTTCAAGGGCCCTTCCAACCCCGAACATTCTGTGGAATTACACCTCTCCGAGATGGGGAAAGTCCGCACGTTGTGCAGGCTGCTGGGGAGGAATGTTTGGCTGAATCTTTCTTCAAGAGACTTGGGTCCCAAGCTAGGGAGCTACTTTGAGATCAGAGGTAATGAGATGCTCTTTAAAATAGCTCGACTCACCCCTAGGGCTTGAATTATTGTGTTCTTCTAATGATCACCCCTTCGGGTGATATTAAACGCACGGTCCCTAAGCGAGGCTTTGCTTTCTCCTTGCCTTTGGCCCCCGTGGCTGCTGCTGCAACCCAGGGCACACTCCTGGATAAAAAAAACATCTCGTCTTGTGCCCAGCAAAGCAAAAGACCGTCTTGCAAAAGCAGCAGAAAATGCAGCTTTCACCTCGGATACCAATTTCCCTGCCATAAAGCTCATCGTTTATACCACATCCATTTTTTAATAGGTATCCTTCAAAAACAGAACCATGTGTACAGTGATCATGTCAGCTGAGTTACACAGGGGGGGAAAAAAGCCTTTTAAATGGATGTTTTTAAAGTGATGCTGTCTCCAAGGCCAGTAAGAGGCTTTGCTGCTGAGTGGCTGGTGGATCTGCAGCTGAGAGGAGTCCAAGATGGGATTTGCAGGAGCTGGAGTGGAAACTTCAGTCCCAGATGCTGTCTGGAGGTGTTCACCGTGATTAAACCACTCCCAAACCCTGTCTGCTAACACTCATGAGTGCTCAAAGCATAAAGGATGCAGAACCCGACCGTGGTGTGGTAGTTTAATGCTATCAACTGAAATATAATTAACAGCCAATTATTTTGGTGCGAATGGTAGTTTTCATCAGTTAGTCCAGGAAATGTCTAAATTGCATTAATTTCGTCACTGCAGCAGATCTGGAAGGGGCTGGAGTGAGCCAGGGATGGGGCTCATCCATGTGGGGCAATGCCTCCTTCCCCCCAGGGGGGTCAGGGATTAGAGTGCATGGGCAGCCTACCCCCCAAAATGGTTAAAAAGAGGAGGAAAAAGTAAAAAGGGGCAAAAATGCTGGGGAAAATGTGCTGTAGAAGCTTTTTACATCGGGGTCATTGCACTTGGGAGGTGGTTCCTATGAGCAGATTTAACTTTGCACCCCAGTATAGCAAATCTTGCAAGGTTGAACTGCAAAAGGATTTATAAAAATGATTCTCTTCTCTGGATCATCATTTTGCATCGGGTTGGGGATGCCCGTGGAGCCCCGGGTGCAGAGTGCTGAGCCCTGGTCCTTGCTCAAGAGGGTCGATGCTCGTTTCGAGCCATGTACAGCTCCTTCATGGCTTCAAACAGAGACACGGACCCCGGCAGCTCGTAGGAGCTGTGGAAATCCCCCCCCCCAGCCATCTGCATGTGGAAGAAATAGAGGCTGAAATGAACATCCTGAATAATTGGCCCTATTTTCCCAATTGTCGGAACTTTTCTGTAAAAACCACCCAGAGCTGCCTGCAAACAGCACTTTTCGGGTCACGTTTTTAGGTGCTTAAACTTGGCACAGCAGCAGGGAATTCTTCCCCCTCCCCGTTTTAAAATGAAGTTAAAATTTCCCTTTCAAGCTGAGTCGTTCTCTTAATGCAATTTATGCAAATAAACCAGGTTTTTGTCCGTAGGACCCTCTTGAGCTGGAGATGCTGGTGGAGACGGGACGGGCACTTGAAGGAGAGCGATGGGAAGCAGATGCTCAGTGCTTGTGGGGGGGAACTGCTTTGTGGGGGGGGGATAATTGTGTTGCTGGAAATGCAAAGAAGGGCAATTACAGGTGTAGGGCAGAGTGTGGGGTCCCTGCTTCGGTCCAGTCTTCCTGGCAGCAGGTGCTTTGAAACAGCTTGATATGACACAAGAAATCACCCATTTAAGTAGTTTCCAAAGGAAATTGAGGAGAGCAGATGCTGTGGCTCCCACTGCTTCCCTGGATCACCACCTTCTTGCCCAGAAAACCCTTTAAAAACTTGCCAGGAAGAGTGCACGGGGTTTAATTTGCCTCGAAGGCCGTTCCTGGTTTCTCCGGCGAAGGCATCAGCAGCATCTCCAGGAGGGAGTCGGGAAGAGAGCAAGGACGGCAACACTTTGATGTGCTAAAAGAGCTGATGGTGTCTCTTTTGCTGTTTGAGCCTCGAGTTTTATCCCCCTCAAACCTCGGCTGCGTGGATTGTGCTTTTCAATTTATATATATATATATACAGTAAAAAAAAACGGGCTGTGCTTTGCAGTGTATAGATTGCACACCAGGTATCTATTGCAAAACCACTCACTGCAAAACCAAATGTGTCTTGCAAATCCCAATATCTATGGCAAAGCACCACCAAATTTTTGTGTGTGTATTAATATATATGTCTTAAATTATATATATATATATATATAAAAGCAAGAACCTCTGGTAGCTGGCTGATCCTGAGCTCAGTACTTCAGGCTTCTCCATAGGCTTTGGGTGCAGCCGAAGCCACGTGTAAAGCAACACGGTGCCGCTCCTTTCCAGGTTGAGCCTATAGCTTCCTATAGCTCTTGGATATTAAGCTTTCAGAAGTTTCTGCCTGTGCTGGGAGCTGAGTGCTGAGCTGGGGATTAAATTCTCTTGTTGCATGCTTCAGAGGAGGAATGCTTTTGAGTTTTTTCACCATTTTCTAAGTGGGACCAGTGAGGAATGGTGTGGTTTTGGGGACGCCGCGTCGTGCAGCGCTTTCTAGAAAGGGGCTTTATAAGAAACCACTGCAAATCTGTTTTTTTTTTAAAAAAAAAAAACAAACATTGGAATGGGCTGCCCAGGGAGGTGGCGGAGTCACTGTCCCTGGCTGTGGCACTGAGTGCCATGGTCTGGCTGATGTGGCAGCGTTGGGTCATAGGCTGGGCTTGATGATCTCAGAGGGCTTTTCCAGCCTCTGATTCTGTGAATCCTCCGGGATTCTCTGCTGCAGGATCCACCCTCCAGGCTGCCCTTCCTTGGACTTGGTCCCCTTCTTTGACTTCCCAGAGGGGTCCCCACCAAGGAGGGGATTTTTTTTTTGGCTTCCCACCAGAATGGTGTGATTTGCAGAAATCTGTCGGGCTCGGTCACCCTTGTGCAAGCTGCTCTGCCTGGAATCCTCCTCTGCTGGGTAATCATTTGCCCGGGAATAGCCCACTGTTATCTCCGGGGTGAAGCAGCTTGCGAGGAAAAGCAAAACCAAATAATCGGTGGAGGTAAAAAAGAAAAAAAAACCCAACCAAAAAAACCCCAACAAAACCAGAGCAATTGCGGCAGCCGGTTTGTGGGATCGTGTGGGGCTCGCTGTGGCCGGGGAAGGTGCTGGGTGGGTTTTGCACAGTAAACACTACACCCCGTAGGAGTCCCTGGTGGTTCCTCACCGGGTTCCCAAAGGCTGGAGGGGAACCTCAGGGGTTCTGCAGCCCCAGGGGGACGGTGCCTTTGGCCTCGGCCGCCTCTCGCTTCTTGCTTTTTTGCGCCGGTTTCCAGCAAACCCTTTGGACTGCCCCGAAAACCCCCAGCCCGGAGCTCGACTGTTCCTCATTAGTGACTTTATTGCTAAATAATTTACAGAAGGAGGCCTTGCCAGTTTTCGTACGGGAAGCATTTCAAGTATGCGAACCAGATTTTGATGCCTTCCTGGCGCAGCTGCCGGTGGGGCCGTGGGGAGCCTCCTCTCCCCGTCTCGCTGCCGGCTCCGCCAACCCCTCCGGAAAGGAAACGCCTCGGAGCACGTGCGGGGAGACCTCGGCAAAAATAAGGGGAAAATCCCCTCTATTTCCTGGCCGGAGAGTGTCCCCCGGGCCGGCTGACGCGCGGTGGCACTGGGGAGAGGACCCGCGGGCACGGGGCGAACCTGAGAAGTCACCGAGCCCCTTCGGATGAGTAAAGGGGGTTTCTCTGCCTGTTCTCAAAGCGAGGGGAAAAGCAAAATCAAGCTGTTCACACGCTCACATGAGTCATTTTGGCTCCTGTAGAGGATTGCAGCAGCGGTGCACGGCCAAAGAGTATTTTGCAGGAAGAGGATGGGGGGGGGGGGGGGGGGGAGGCGAGGGTGATGGGTGCAATGTGGAAAGAGCAGAAATCCTCTTTATTTCACCAAGCAGCAGTTGCAGCCGTAGGAAACGAGGTTGCTGGAGCTTCTTCCCCCCAGCACCCGGCTGGGGTGTGCTGGGATGCTCTGGCCACACCGCTGCTTTGAGGGGCATAGTGGTCGCTGGGAACAGAGCTGAAAAGTTCAATGATTCTGGTCTGCCAGTCAAAGCCTTGTTTGCCCCTCCCCAGTCTCGGAGGGGAGTTGTTGAGTTTTTGTTGAGTTCACCCCGAACGTGTGGATGACTAGAGGCAGAACTGCAGTGTATCTCATGGGTTGGGGGTGCCCCAGTGAGCCCAGCAGCCTTGTAGGACACTGGCCACATGAGCACCCCATCAGTGAGGGGTTTAGATGGGGAGGTGCTTCTCGCTTTGTTACTGTCCTTCCACATTGCCATTTACTCCTCATTTTTTTAACGCGCAAACCAGAAACTAACACCTAGTAGAGAGCCCTCCCCTTCACGTTCCTCCCTCCTCCCGCATTCCTGGGGTGCCGTGAGCGTGGCTGCAGGTTTTGGGCTGTGCAAAACAGTTTTGCATGCCGGGGGTTGGGGGAGGGTTGACGGGGTGTCACCCTGGCAGCAGCGTTTGCCCGGGGTTTGAGTTTGCTGCCGGGAGCCATCGGTCACTTCCTCGCATTGTGTCTCCTCTTCCTCCAGCGCTGCTGCGGGAGGAGGTGGCCCAGCTGCAGGAGGAGGTTCACCTGCTCCGGCAAATGAAGGAAATGTTGACAAAAGACCTGGAGGAGACGCACGGCAGCAAGACGCCCGAGGTCCTCTCGGCCACCGAGCTGAAGGTGCAGCTGGCGCAGAAGGAGCAGGAGCTGGCGCGGGCCAAGGAGGCTCTGCAGGGTAAGGGCTGCGCGTCCCTCGTCTCCCGGTTCGACCCTGCCTGAAACCGGGACGGCCTCTCCCCAGGACCCTGAAGTTTCCAGAAGGTCATTAACGCGGAGAGGAAAAGCCGCCCCTTTTATTTGCACCGCGCGCGTTGGCTGCGAGCGCGCGGGGCAGTGCTCTCCGGGAACCCCCAGCTCTCCCTCCCCAGCGGTGCCGAGCCGGGAAAAACCAGCGTGGGAAATGGGAAGGAGGGGTTTGCAGCACTGCAAAGCGATTCCTCCATGGGTAGTAATAGAACAGAGCAGCTGAAATGCAGCTGGAGATGTTTGCGAGGTGGGGGGCAGGTTGGATTTGAGCCCCTCGGAGTTTCCTGGTGAGGGCAATTTTTCCTATTGCGTGTGGAGTTCTCACGGGCACTGCAGAAAGCAGAGGCTGGGTCTCCAGGTGATGTGCAGGGTCTTCTCTTCCTCTTCTCTTCCTCTTCTCTTCCTCTTTCTCTTCCTCTTTCTCTTCCTCTTTCTCTTCCTCTTTCTCTTCCTCTTTCTCTTCCTCTTTCTCTTCTCTTTCTCTTCTCTTTCTCTTCTCTTCTCTTTCTCTTCTCTTTCTCTTCTCTTCTCTTCTCTTCTCTTCTCTTCTCTTCTCTTCTCTTCTCTTCTCTTCTCTTCTCTTCTCTTCTCTTCTCCCTCTCTTCTCCCTCTTCTCTTCTTCTCCTTTTCTCTTCTCTTCTTCTCTTCTTTTCCTCCTCCTCCTCCTCTTTTCCTCCTCCTCCTCCTCTTCCTCTTTTCCTCCTCCTCCTCCTCCTCCTCCTCCTCCTCCTCCTCCTCCTCTTCCTCTTCCTCTTCCTCCTCTTCCTCCTCCTCTTCCTCTTCCTGCATGGACTTGTGTGTTTTCAGGGCCGCGCTCTCCCTCCCTGGCAGGTGGCTGCACGGTGAGCTCACCGCAAGCCCCAGGACCAGGCTGCGCGGAGCAGAACACAGCATTGCAGCTTTTCCTCCCCAAAACCGAGCTGAGAATAAGCCCAGGCGGGGCGGTTTGTTAGCTGCAGTCGACCCGGGGGATGATCCCGAGCTGGGGAAAGCTCTGCGTGCGTCAAACCCTGGCAGCGCCGCGGCTCTAAATATCATCTCAAATCCCCAGCATACCGAGTATAACTTCCACTTGTCAGCTCGTGTTTGAGGATTACGAAGAGAGGCCGTCAAAAGTTTTCAGGCTCAGCGTCGGAGCGGCACGGGGCAGAGGAGCCCCAGCCCAGCACGTCTCTCCCCGCCCCAGCTGGGATACTGGGGTGTATGGGGCAGGGAACTGGGCTGAGTCTGTGTTTGGGGAGGGGATTTTGGAAAGCTTCGTTTTATCATTTGCAAAAAAGGGTCCCTATAAATTAGTAGCGGCCAAAATATCTTCAAGATCTTCCCCTACCCACCCCCAGCACGGTCTCCAGCAGCAGGAAATGCTCTGGGTTTGTAAAACCATAATTGGAGAAGAAAAACCTTGACGAGAGAATATTTGTTCAGTGCGGAGCAGGAGAGGGAAGTGCTGATAAATGCAAAATGCGGAAAAGCGGGACTATTTTAAGAGCACTCGCACAGAGAATGAGTCGTCTAAGAAGCTGCGGTGAGGTCACACACGCTTCTGTGGAGGATAGGAGAGAGAAAAAGAGAGTTTGGCTTGAGAGTCCTGGGGATTTAAGGAGTATAATGTTGGTTTTCTTAGTGGCTGCTCTGTTTGCTGCTGGGATTGGTTTTCCAGCGCTTCTCTGCAGGTGCGGTGGCGGGAAGAGGGAATCTCAGCTTGCACTTGGAAAGCTGCATAATAAGAAGCCTCTTCAAATCGATGCTCCTTCCCTCCCCTGCAATATTGGACAGCTTTTGCTTAGTTTGGAAAAGCTCCCTGAGCTGGATCCGGCCCCGTGGGCTGGGCTGGAGGCACTGGGCAGCAGAGCAGGCTTAGCACAGCGGTGGGTATGGAGACGGGGAATGTGGAAACGGGATCAGCAGCTGGATGGGGAGGGGGAGAAAAAAAATAAAAAATCCTTTTTCCTTTCCATGAAAAATTGTCTGTAGAGAAACGTAGCCAAAAGGGGAGGAAGAATGGGAGTAACTGCTGGTGGCTGGTTCTGCCAGGAGAAATGTATCTGCTGAGAGAGGCATCTGGGGAAGAATGGCTCCGTATTAAGGAGCTGCAGAATACGTCAGAGCAGGGAGTTGGGGGAAACCTGGCTATGCTGTCCCGTAGCTCAGGGCTTTGTGTTGGTCATCTCCAGAGAGCAGCTCCCTCCTTGCAGCTTCCACCTCTGCAGAGCCCCGCGCTCCTCACAGGAAGATGCCCCGTGCCCAGCAGCATCGTCCCTGCGCCCGCCACGGCTCCTGTGTACTGGCTTTAGCAGATAAATTATGTGGAAATCCATCATCCTTGCTGGTTCTGAGCCTGGAAGCAGCAGTTCAGATAGATATGGCTCACTGGGCCGTAAGGCAGAGGGAAGCGGAGAGGGTTTGCCGGCGGGGTTTGTTTTGGGGAGCTCCAGCAGCTGGAACAACCTTCAGTTCGTGGTGGGCTGGAGGGAGGAGGGTGGGTTCATCCTCCCTCCTCAGCAATGCTTTTCCCACCACCCCGGGGGTAAAGCCCGTGCAGTGTCCTCCCCGTGCCGTGCTGCAGAGGGAGGGTCTGGACCCAGGCAGGGATGCTCGAGAGGTTCCTGCATCCCTGGCAGCATCTGCTTTATGCGTCTTTATTGCTCCTTTTGCTGGGCTAATTCCATCTGTTGCACTGGGGGTTTTTTGTGGTTTTTTTTTTTTAATCCATTAACATCCAAATAAAATCCCGTAGTGCTGCATCTGTCCTATGGTCCTCTCCTCTGTTGCTGGGGCTGGGACTCTCTGGGTCATGCTTATGGTACTAACACCGTTATTTTTAACCCTACCTGGAAAGGGCTGGATGTGGGCTGGATTTCTGATGTGGAAATCTCCGACGGGGGAAGGTGCAGACAGCTTTATTACGGCGGGGTCCCGCTGCGGGAAGGGCCCGGGACCAAGTGCCTGGAGGACTCGAGGAGCCTCTTGGCCAGGTGACATCTGTGAGCATGTGGCCTAAGTGGCAGAAACCCCATTTCTGGGAAGGTTTAGCCCATATGCTGGAGCTCGCCTGCAGGATCGTCACGCAGAGACCAGACCTGGTTTCTCTTTCCTTTTCGAGTGCCAAGGTGGAGACCTCAGGCTGGCTTTTCCCCCTGCTCGGGGAGCTGTGAACCAACTTCACATCTGCTCTGTGAATGGGTTGTAGCCCAGTCCCCTCCATCCCAAACCCACAGCTCAGAGCTGTGGCCTCCCTGGAGATGGCATTTGAGCTGGGACAAGCCTCCTGCAGAAACCCCTGGCACTCCCAGCTGGCTGCAGCAAGAAAATGGGTAGCAAAGAAACCGAGGGGACAGAAGTCCCAGATGGATGGGTGTCCTGAAAGGTGGGTGTCCTGAAAGGTGGGTGTCCTGTCAGACGGGTGTCCCAGCCAGAGAAGCCCCCTCCACCAAAAGACCATGGGGCTCTGTGCAGAAAGCCAGTTCTTTTCCTTTGGAGACTTGGATGAAACTCACAGCACAAGCCCCTGACCACCTTGTTGAGCGTTGAGGGGCTGGTTTGGAAAGCCCTTGGCCTCTAGCAGGGTGTTTCCAGGTAAATTCCCCCCGAGGCAAATGCCTCACCTGATTTCTTCCTGAAATTGGGCGTTGCACTCGAATTTCCTGCTTGTGCCCGGGAGCGAGCGCTGGCTCTGCCCGGTGCTGCATGACGTTGGCATCTTCCATGGCGAGATCTTCTCTGCGGACGGTGGTGGCTGCACCCCAGGAACACATGCACCTATTTAATGATAAGGCAAGGCTGCCTGTGCAGGACTGACTGATTTCATGGGTTAGTCGTGGTGACAATATTGAATTTCATGGCTGGGATGGAGAAACAGGAGAAATTAAGTGACCGTTAATGGGACAGGGTGGGTTTACACATTCATTTTTGAGTGGGGCAAGAGGTTTCCCTGCATTAGGAAATAAGGATATGATTCAGTAAGGGATGAAGTCAGCTCCAGTTCCCATCCTGGCTGGAAGATCCCCATGGCACAGGGCGAGGGAAGGACTCGCAAGCGGGTGGGAGTTGTAGGAGGCCACTCTTTGGGAGTGTGCTTGGGCTGTTCTTCCTGGCTTGTGTTTGGGCTCTGCTGCTTCACCCCGGGAGTGGGAAGCCAGGCAGATGCTGTTTCTATGCTCCAAACATAGTTATTTTTTTAATCTAATAGCGCATTTCCAAGGCAGTCAAACTAATTATCATCCCTGTGTCCTCCAAACAAACCTGAGCTGGATGGTGCGACCACCGCCGCATTTTCCCTTCATTTGAGATCATTCCTTTCGAAGAGGGGGGATGGTATTTATAGCAGCCTCCCTCCTAGGTGAGCAGCTGTCTGGTTTTAGCGTGAAGTAGCCAATTCCCATCCAGACGTTGTTGAGGCCAGACAGGGGCCGTGGGGTGGTGGCACCTTGGGTGGTGGCATCGCTGGGCAGTGTCGGCCGTGCTGCTCCCCTGGGCGAGGCTGTGCCGCTCAGGCTGGTGCATCGGAGCGGTTAAGATTTCAGCTGGGTAGGTAAAGCTGGGAACAGAAAGTCCTAGGGGGGTGGATTTTTAATTGGTTTGGCTCTGAGAGGATCCCAGCACGGAGCCTGTCCCGTTACTGGTCTGCATCCATCCTCCTCCTCCCGAAGCAGTGATGCTCGGGGGATGGATCGTGTGGCAGGAGGTGGAAGCTCAAATGACGGGGAGTGCAGGTTGACCTGGCGCTGGATGACTGGTGCAGACTGGGATGGGGGGGGTGGTGGTGAGAGCTGGGGGGTGTTCACGTCACCTTTCCCAGCCCATCCTTCCCACCGCTTGCTGCTGAGTCCAGGGGATGCTGGTAGGACCCCCACCTCTCCTTTTGCCACGTCTTTGGGTGTGAGGGGAGAACAAATAATGCAAATAAGCTGCGTTGAGAGAAATACTTCCCTCTCTCGGTGTGGGTTTAGGGTTTCTTGCTTCTCTTGGTGTTGGTTTATGAACAGATGGGAAGTTTTGCCAGAGCCCCCCATGGGGATGGGCTCTGGGAGAGTTTATTTAGCTGTTCCTGGCGGGGGGGGGGGGGGTTGGGATACACAAACCTAACCCTGGTTCATGAGATTAAAGAAGGAAAAAGCCATTTCACCTGCTGGGATGGCCCCGGTGGCCAGTGAAAACCCGCTTCGTTCCTCCTTGGCTGCCCCTGCCATCGCACCCTGGATTGCAGCAGCTCGTTTTCCCCCACCGAGTAATTAGCTGGCCTTGCTTGCTGGGAAGGTATGAAGCTGGTGCCCCGACCAGGAGCCACTGGCAGCACTGGCCACTCACTCCTGCTGGACTTGTTATTTTTTCTCCTGCCTCTTTCAATTGATCTCCTATTAATTGGGTTTGGAATTCAGTTCTTCAATGACTGATAAACTGTCTTTAAGCTTAGGAGCTGTGTGGTTTTGGAGGAGGGTAATAGAAGGGGGGGAGGGAAGTGCTTTAATTTCAGCAAATCTCTCAGATATGAACTGAAACAAATGTTAAATTGTCCTGTTGGTTTCATAGGGAAAAATCTGCTTTTAAAATTGCACATAAAATACCTCAAGGCTTCTTGCAGTACTGACTGGTGTGAATGCTGGTAAATATTCAACCTTGGGAGGTGGTACGTTCTCTTTACTTCTATTTTATTTCTTTTTTGGCAAGCAATGAAGTGTTTTCCATGAATCTTTAAGGACCCTGAATGCTGCCACTAATTAAAGCAGGTTGTATGCTGTAGGGGACTTGAATTAAATTCAGTAGGAGCCTTTTGCCTCCAGCATCAGAAAGTGCAAATGTGACTGAAACTTTTCTAAGAGCCTCTCAGTGTCCTCAAGGAAATTAAATATATATATGTGTGTGTGTGTGTGTCACAAAGTGTTCAAGGGCTTGAAAACAGGGGGGAATGGGGACCAAAAATTCCCCTTCTAAAACCTAAATCACTTAATTTGTCCTGGAGTCACAGTCAGTAGGTAACTCTGGGAACCCTGAGGTCTGGATCTCACCCCAGTATGGCTCCATCAACTTAACTCTTTTTTCCTTTTTTAGTTTTTAGTTGATGGGAAATAACCGGGCAGGGGAAGGTTGTTGTTAAACACACAGGGGCAGCAGGAAAGTGCTTTTTAAAAAACTTAGATGTGGTTCAGTCGTGATTGTTTTTAGAAGGCTTCTGTAGTAATTTCCCAAGCTGGGGAAAAAAACCAGTAAGGAACGTCCTGGTGTTGGAAGGGGCTGAGTTGTCCCAGCTGGAGTCATGGTCATTAAAGTGGGCAAGGAAGAATCACAAATCCTCCCGACCACGGGACAATGTGAACCCTTGTGGCATTTCTTAGCTGGTCTGTTGGGTTTTGATTGACCTCTGGTGCTTAATAGCAGAGGAGTTGGTTCAAAGAGTTTCATCTCCTGGTATTTAACAGATAAAAATCCCTCTTGTCCCAAACATCTCCCTCCTCTTCCACTATTTGGTCTGATTTCCCCACACCACACACCTTGTTCTCCACTAACCTGTCAAACCCACTCCCTCCCTTCCTGGCTCCATCCCAAGCACTTCTTTTATTGTGCATCTTCCCATCTTCAGTGAGCTCAGATGGGATGCGGGAGGTGGTTGAAATGACTCCTCTAGAGCTGGCTGATCAGAGAGGCTGCTCTTCTTTAGGGGCTGTTGGGGTGGCACGTTCTCTACAGTGCTGGGTGATACCCCAGCATCAGCTGATGCTGCCTGGGGGCTGCAGGGCACATCTAACACCAGCACTGTCCCTGCGTAACGCACTTTTATTGCGTACTGAACCAAGAGCAGCTGAGGAGGACAAGGGTCCCCATCCTGGAGCTCAGAGCCATGTTTCTGTGCCGTTTAAGCCCCCAGATGACGTGACTTGTTATGGGGGGGGGTTGGTGGAAAATGCAGCGTGGGCTGGGAAACGCTGGTCCAGGATCCCTTTGATAGGAAGGGGATGGAGTGTGCGTGGGGACGGGTCCCACTCGTGAGGGTGCTCTCGTCTGGTAGCGGCTCTTGTAACGCAGACAGCTCTTGGTGGCTTTGGGGTTGGTTTTACTGGTGGCTTTGGGGGAATTTTAGCATTTCTTTCATATAGGGGGTTGACTTGCAAGGCTCCTCTGCTTGCGAGGCGGCGAGCGCAGGGAGCGTTGGGAGAGGCAGAAGGTGTTCCACATTTCACACCATCCTGCTCCCCCTCGACAGCAGCACGCTCTCAGAGCAGAAAAAGCACGTGGAGTCTTTCCTATAATGAAAAGCAGCATTTGTGTTCTGGGTGTTATTTTGGTGGGGTGCAGCTGGAGCAGGGAGCTGCAGGGCAATTGCTGCAGCGCTGCCAAGGACCAGGTTCTAAGCCTGGGCAAAGAACTTACCGTGCAGAAATTATTGAAGCCTGGTATTTCTGTAACTCAGCCTGGGCTGACCAGCCTTCCAGTGAGCTGGCAACCTGGTGCCGGTGGTCAGGGAGCATCCCTTGCCTGGTGTGTGGGAGAGGGAAAGCACAAGGGTCTTGGTTTCCTCTCGGGGTTGCCAAAACACCCTCATCACATTCCGTGGTGCTCCCGCTCTGTCCCCTCGTCCCCGCTGAAAGGGTGGCTCAGGGAGCCGTGCCCCGGGCTCGTGGGAGCGTCGCCGGAATTCTCCTCGCCGCTAAAAATAACCCACTTGTGGTTTATTTATCCTGGAAAAGGAAGAGCAGGTTTTCCTGCGCTGGCTCCTGAGGCTGCGGCAGCGGTTTCGCTCCCCCGTCTCCCATCTGCAGGGGCCGAGCAGCTCCACGGAGGGTGGGTGATGTTCAAGAGCCACGACGGGCACCGGACGGGGCGGGGGGGGGGTGTAACGGCGAGGACGAGTCAGGGGTGCTCTGCCAA
>WTSP01016087.1:1848-13352 GCA_025331215.1 Actenoides lindsayi
GCACTCAACCTAATGCTACTTGTTGCTCATGCCAGACCCCTGTATCCTCTCATAAATTCTGCAAGGCTGTAAAATGCTTCCTGCACTGCAGCTGCAGAAGGACCAGGAGAGCACTGGCCCACAGCTGGCAGAAGTGGGCTATGATTAAGGAATAGCTGTATGCTTTTTCAGTCATGGTGTTCAGATGTTTTTATTACAAGCAGCTCGTTGTCTCTTGCAATGTGTTTTAGTGTCTTCAAGCAGTCGTTACAATAGGCAGAAGTTAAGCATCCAGTGTATTTGAATGGGTCAGCTTTGCAATCACAGGTGCTTGTTTCATAGATAACCATTTCCTTATACAGCTGAAGATAATCACCAGTTGGCAAGCCAAGGTCTGTGTGTTGACCATAGGAGGCACTTAAAGCATTATTTAATTTCTTGAGATTGCTACAAAGCAGTATCATGAAACTAGTAACAGCTTACTGGTGTTTATGTGGGCCCAAATTGTTTCGAAAAAAATGTGTTTGAACTAACAAAAAATTGTTTAAATGTACCCACCAGTACAGTAAAATCCATTTAATCTAATGATAAATTAAGTTTTGTTTTTATATAATATGCATGTGATATGCAGATCAAGTGAAAAGTGTTTTTCATGCCTATTCATCAAGTCAAACTGCCTGTGGATACTTAAAGGATTTCCCCTAAATGTAAGCAACTTAAAAATGCAGTTGAGTTAAAAATAGTTGACTTGCTCTTTGCCTGCACCAAGGAGTCTATTTTTGTCTTTATTCAGTAGCCTGCACACAGGCAGTTCTGGGCGATGTTACAGGCCTCCTCTGTAGCAGTCCAGCCCCTGGATTTGTGTGCTAAATCGTTTTAAGTTTCGTTAGCAGCCCTGTCTTTAAAGAGTCATGTTTCTTCCTGATGTACAGATGTTTCTAATCAAGTGGATAGGGAAGGAATAAGAACGTTTATTCTAAACTTTAAACATGTCATCTCACTCTTTGCATGATTTCATTTGAATGATGACATGATTTCACTGTCATTTTCACAACTGTACTGAAATTCAGGGGGAGGAGCAAATATGAAACTTTCAATAAACACTTGACTCTTCTTCATACTTACAGATTGTAGTTTTTCCCAGCACTACTGAAAGTAAACTCCATCAATAGGTGGTTTTATCTATAAACATCAGTTTGAGGCTAGCTAAGATTATTGTATCTCTTTAAAAGATGTACCGCTGTATGGAAATACTCATTTAGAGTTTGTGTGCATTGTGTGCTTTGTTCAATTGAAGCTGTATAGGCTAAATATATTTCTTTCATTCTCTATATATACATATTTAAAGCTGTGTCCTAATTTTAGAGCGTCATATAAGCAGGAACAGATTTTCTGTATTTGTTTTATGTTCATATATATATATATTTATATGAGATCTGTAAGGCAGGCATGTGCAGTGTGGACACATGACTGACAACTCTCCAGAATACTGTTATTTCCCAGGTTTACAAGAGGATTCTGGTTTTGTAATCTAAAAGAACACCCCGGTTAGGAGTCTCTGAAATGATTTCTTGTGTTTCTTTGATAGTCCTTGTTGGGATAAGCACAATGAGAAAGGTCTAGACATTGATCCTGACTGAGCATCCTGCATGGGTGACCCTTTGGGGATATTGTCTGTATTGCTGCCTGAACAGCTGCTTGAATTGTGGGGGTTTTATTGTTTTTCCTTTTGCTTGCAGGGATTTACCTGCCTGTCATTAGCTCTGCCAAATCAGAGGGTAATGTTCCTACTTGGCTTCTGTAGACTAGATTTTGCAGTCTTACCAGTCTGCCCTCCAGTCATTCTTTTTAAAGACAGAAAGACTCATGCTAACAGCCAAGTTTTTGAGGTGCTAAAGGGCTCCTTCAGAGCGCAGTGTTCACCTTTCCTGTTTGCCTGGGTCCCAGTCCTGTGCCTCTGAAGCAGATGGGAGTTTTGATAATTGCCTCTGGTGCCTGTAGAGCCTATTCTGTGACAGGGACCTTGATTTAACAGGAGGGTGCAACTGCTCTTTATATACACACACTTGTATATTAAATGTTTTGACTGGGATGACACATATGAAGAAGGTGAGCAGAACTTATCTCTGTTTTTCTCATGTGCCAGTCTCACTGCTCAGGTATTTCCATGTGCTTTGCCAGCAGCAATAAGAATTGTGAATATGCATAGCTTTCTTCCAAAATAGAATTGGTGATTAATCACATAATATCTGCTTCGCAAGATGCAATTCATAATACATCTAAATATGAAATGGGATGATTTAAGTCTTTGCAAGGGAAAGCAAATCAAGAAACATGGATTAAATAGTTATTTTCACGCACCCTGGAAACCATTCCCCTCATTTATACATGTAGGCATGTGTGTATCTATAACTTGCATAAGAGTTGCTCTCTGGTACTTATTAGTACTGTGTTTTGATTGCATTCTGGTAGTAGTTGTAATTGTTTATTTGATTGCAATAATTTCCTTTGTCAGCAGATAGATATCTCTTCTGTGATTGTATAATGCTCTGGAGTAGCATAGGTATATTGCTGCACTCATAACAAGATTGTCTTCAGCAATGAGGTGCATATCTAAATAAAATGCATCACAGTCGTTATCTTAATAAAATGTGAGTCATGCATACCAGCACTTTTATTCTTAAAATAGTTCAGTAAACTGGTATATCAGTTTATCGATGGATTGAGCACACTGTGGAAGACAAATCTGTTGCTGTATAGACCAATAGTCTCCAGAATCTTTGCTGAAGCTCTGTGCTTAATTTAGCACTTTAGGCATGAATTCACTAATGAACATTTTAAGCGCATTTGTATAACTTATGTATTCACCAAGTTCTAAATAAAACTAGAAATGTTCAACTATTATAAAGGCTATTGTGACTTAAAGTTTTAGATTTGGAATGAAACTGTTAGCTATAATATTCACATTTGTTCTGGAGGGCAAGTAGAAAACCTGGCTGCTTTACAGCTAACTCTGTGTGTATAGAATCATAGAATAAAATCACAGAATGGTTTGGGTTGGAAGGGACCTTTTGAAGGTCATTCAGGTCAACCTGGAAGAAGGTCAACCACCTTGCAGTGAGCAAGAATATCTTCAGCTAGATCAGGTTGCTTAGAGCCTGGTCCAATCTGACCATGAATGTTTCCAGGGATGAGGCTTCTACCCCCTCTCTGGGCAACTTGTGCCAGTGTTTCACCACCTGCATTGTAACAAATTTCTTCCTTATATCTAGTCTAAATCTCCTCTCTTTTAGTTTAAAACCATTACTCCTTGCCCTGTCACAACAGGCCATGATAAAAAGTTTGTCCCCATCTTTCTTATAGGTCTCCTTTAATTACTGAAAGTCCACAATGATATCTTTCTGGACCTTTCTCTTCTCCAGGCTGAACAACTCCAAATCTTTCAGCCTGTCCTCACAGGAGAGGTTCTCCAGCACTCTGGTCATGTTTGTGACCCTTCTCTGAACCTGTGATGGTCCTGTAGCTATTGAGAAAATATAGCAACTGATACCACAAATTGGTTGAAACCCAGTATTCAAGCTGAGGTCTCTGAGTAGCCATTTATGACTTAGAAAAACTTTCACGTACTATCTTGGAAAATGTGTGTGTGTTCTGGGGAAACAAAAAGGAAAGTTGAAACTGTACAAGATGTCAGCTCCACATCATGCTTGTCTATGCATGAGATCAGCAGCAGTCAGGAGGCATTTGGGAAGTATCACATCTGCGGGATGCCATGGTTCAAAGGGATTTTCTGACTTACTGAGAAGAAGCAGCCACTTCAGGGATGTGTAATGAACATCTGAAAATATCTCTGAGAACATCTGAAAATATCTCTGAGAACATCTGAACTTATCTCTGACAAAGACATTTCTGCCTTTCTGCATACACTAGGCCTCTCAGGCACTTAGGTTAAATTCCTGGTGAAATAAAAATCTGAATTCTTCAGTGTAAATTTCGGTAGCATTCTTAAAATATTTCCCTGATTTCTTAAACACAGAGGTTTAAAAAGGAACATTCAAAAAGTCCTGATCTCCCCATAGCACTGCATCTTTTTTTCCTACTGCTATTAAATGTTCTATGGTAACAGTCAAAAAGCATTTATAATCCGCCTTCTTTCTGACAAGAACAGTTGTCAGTTTTTACCTGTATGTATGTGTTTGCGCTTTCTTTGTGTGGAAGAACATTTGGGAGCTGCACAGAGGGAGGGAATCTGATTCATAGCAGGTGAATGGGAACTCAATTAGGTTTTGATACAGCTGTTCAAAATATCCATCCTTTCTTATGCGGGCAGGCCACATACATGGTGACTGCATTCTTATTTCTTTTCAGCTTTCATCATTACTAGTTCCCTATATTGAGGCTGATGGAGAACAGTTAATTCTACTGTACTCCTGCTGTATTGGAAAATACATAACCATGGGAAACATACCAACCCCAGAAAGAAATACATTTTTATTCCTTCCATTGGTGAACATTATCTGCCATCAAACACATTTTCACAGAATCAACTGGCAGGTAGAACTTTTCACTACTGTTTTTAAAAGTAGCATTTATGTTCATAGTGATTTTCTTTCAAGAATTACTTGGAAGTGCAGAGTTTTATGACCAGCTGGTTTCAAATTTTGGTGCTTAAGCATCCAAATACTCTATATTCTGTCAACAAACGATTGGTATAAAACAAAACATACAGTTCCTGCAGGGTATCTTACTGGCTCAGGTTGCTTCTTTCATCCTATGGGTGGGTGGCTTCTTCCACTTTGTGTATGAAAGTGAAGTATCTGCAGTTTCTGCTACCCCATTTGGGCCTCTTTCTGCATTACTGTGTTTTTGAGTTGGGAGAGAGCAAGCTGTGTGGAGGATTGTGCTGTTGAACCGGCATTGCTTCACAATGTGCTGATGAGTTTTATTTTTGCTGTTGGTAGGAGTATAATAGTGGTATTATGTTATTACCAATTTTGAACAAATACTTTCCTGGAGACAGTGAAGATTAATGCTGCAGTGCCTGTTGTTCGATCTACAGTGCTGAAATCAAAAGCTTTGTCACAGCTGCTTTAGCTGGCAGTGAGGCAAGATCCTTGGGGACCTTTGGCAGAATCTAGTCTCCATGCATCACTGGCTGACAGCAGAATTTTATGAGAATTGGTCATTTGTTTATTTATGACAGATGGTTGTTGCCAGTGGTCCCCTACAGGTCACACATATTTAAACTTAATCAGACAGAACTCTGCCATTTCTTTTACTTTGTACCTAAGAGTTTTTCCGAGCCCAACATGTGGTTAGGAAGTTTGACCAGATGTTTTCTATTAGATGCATTGACTGTGTTGTGTCAGAAATCTAAAGCACTGTGAGCAAGTTGATCCTAAATGTTTTGGACAAAGTTGGTTACCTGGCAGTTTTTTGAAAGTATCCAAAATTCTAATTTACTTTAGAGTGTGGTTCTGTGTTGAAGTCAGTGGCAAAATTTGCATTGATTTTCACCGACACAAGAACAGCACCTGAAGCTGTTGTTGTAGTCCAACCTATATGGCATTGTAAAGTGGTTTGGCACTGTGGGATATTCTGAAATAATATTTCTCCCTTGACATCTGGTAAATTGCATAGCTTAAAGTTTCAGTATGTGTGTGTATTCTAATAGGTAACAGGTTTTCATTCACTTTTAAGCCAGATTTTCTGTCCCTTTTCATACATGAGTCCTAAAGACTAGAAATACTTTAATAGAGTAAGATAAGATGGAATATTAATGAAATGCAAATTTTTCTTTGTAGAGATATGATACCTTCCCATTAGCAGTGAGCTGAAGATTACAGTGGAAGTGAGCACACGGTGGAATTACTGTAGTTAATGGTCAAGCCTTTTTGACATTCCTTTTATTATACAGTTTGAATTTAAAACAAAATAAAATAAAACACAATAAAGTTTATTTAGGGAGTATTTCTCAGAAGGAAAGAAGAGTTTTTACAAGGATGAAGTTGTAAACTCTCAGGTGATTAATATTTTTCAAAAAACCACAGTGAGGTAAGAAAAGCAGTACCCTTCCAAGAGGTGATTGGATCTTTTGGTGGAGATTAAGGTGCTGGTATCAAGCTGGTAAATACATATTTTGAAAGATTCTGGTGCTGAATTTAAGTAGGCTTAAATGTCAGTGAAAATATCAACATTTGAGAGTAAAGGTACATCCTAAACACCCAACATAGAAGAAAAGATTAACTTTTCCAGGTATATTTTCCAAACATTTTTGCTGAGAACTTCAAAACTGCAGAATGGGTATGGGTATCTGAACATTGGAATCTTTTTAGTTTATCCAGTTTCCTATTAAGAAGCTGTAGGAGAAATAGGGTGAGTGATTCTTAGGTGTCCGTGAAAATCTACCTGGTTTTTGCTAAAGGAATAAAACCCAGGAATAGTCTGCACATCCACTGGCCATGCACCATAAAGTTATTTTGAGTCTCTTGACTTTCAGGTAACTTATTGCTACAGCGTGTTGTATGGTTCTTGTAGGTTTCTGGTGAGTACCTGCTATTGGACTTGTGACAATCCGTTTCCTTCAGCAGGACTTGCTGTGTCATGGAGAACCTTGTAGGAGACACAAACCACTTCCTCCCTACCACTTGGCAATTGTGGATATACCTTCAATAACACCAGAAACCACATAAAACCTGAAAGGGAATCTTAACACTTTTTTGTTTCTGATATGCAGAAAAAGCATTCAGTGCATTGATGGTTGATGTGCAGTTGAGTATCTCTGTTAATCTGGAGTGAGTATTTTTTTCCAGTTGTGGTAAATGAGGGTTTTGTATCTGACCTGGAGCCAGTTTTTCAATCCTTTAATTTACTTGGGATTTCCTTTTGGCAGAACAGGACGTTCTGCTTTGTCTGTGAAAATGTCTTACTCTATCGACAAGTTATGAAGGTCAAGAGAAACATTGTTAGGTTTGTATTCAGAGACATCTTCAGAAAATGAATAGCAAGGGAGCCAAAGAAATAGAAGCACACCATTTACAAATGTAAATTAAATTTACACCTTCCTCAGATTTTTAACTGTAACTGGCCATGCTTTTATGTTTCAATTCTGACCTCTTTTCATGTATAATTCCTGTTCTAGGAGGCTAATTTTGTACTTGCTTCTGAAAATGTTGTGCAAATGGACAGTGATGAATAACTTCTTTGCAGGTGAAGGCAGGATCAATAATTTTGCTTCTGCTGGTGATTTGCAGTAGTGATTTTGAACACTAATGCTTCTGATTAGATCCAATGACTTTGAGATATAAATACGTATGGAAAGCTATATTCATGGTCCAATACTGTCTTAACTGTACATGCTTTTCTAACTCTGGGTCCCAGGAGACCTCTCAGTTAAACAAAACTGGTGTAATCTTTTAATCTAGGACTCACTGGGAATTGAAAACAAATTTCTTCCATACCTCAGAGTTGCCATTGTTTCTTAAGCTGAAAGTACAGGACAATTATAGTGGACATTTATGAAAAAGAAAAAAGATACTGCTAAAAAGACAATACTTCCTTTATGTTTCAGAGGTGTTTGCTATTTCTGCCTCTCTCACGAAGTTCAATATTTGCTTTAATAGTACAGAATAACTATTAACTGTTTTATTGTGGTATTGATTTCATAAATCCCTTTGAAATTAACCTATGTAACTTTTAAACATTACTTGGGATGCTAAGAAGGCTTTCTGACCATGCTTCAGTGTGTGACCACCTTTTGTCTCTCCCAATTAAAGCTTTCTGTCTTTACAGTTTCTCTCAACAAATTAATCTGCCATAGTGGTTTAATGGCAGATAAACTTTATAATATATCTGCACTACTTTTCACTTTTGTATTTTTCATCATGGCTCTAACAGAAAGAATCATGTTCCCATATTTAGAGGCACATTTCAGGTTTTTTTTCATGTTTTTTCAATGGCAAAACACTGAAGCTTTAAACAACTTTTTCTTTCCAATATTTATTGCAAAGTTTGTGTATTTTATTTTTCTGAATGCCATACAACGTAACATGTCTAGCAGGTAATTGCATCAATCTATATAGCATAGAGAGAACTATGCAGAAGATGACATGGAAAATGATTTAGCTGCCCCATGTTATCTAACACAAGGAAAACATAGGAAAACAATACCTGTTTTGTCAAATATGATGCATTTCCTGAAACACTGACATACAGAAGAGTAATACTGATTGATAACTAGTATAGGTACTATGCAGTCAGATCTTTGGGGAGCTTAGTTTCTCCTTCTATATGGAACAGTTTGTCTGTAGCTCAAGGTCAATATTACATCTATTTGTTTGCTTATTTCTTTCAGGTTGCAACTTTCAAATAGATTTTAGGTCCATTTTCCTGAAATGTATTCTGGTTTCCTTTGTTATATTTTGTGCCAGACTGTTGTTCTCGTATGGATCTGAAGTTGTAGTCTTTTTATTAAGAATAAAATACCATAGTTTGTTCTTTTTGCTTTGCAGATATTGCCTGCTTTAGCGTAGTATATTGCATTTCCTTTCTGTGTCAAGTGTAGGTCAGAAAGGCCTTTTGCTTCAGTAAGCTGAAGCCTTCTTTGTCCCTGAAAATGAACAGGCTATGGTCTGTTGGTCTTTATCCACCTCAACAAGGACTTTGGGTTTTTGGAGTTGTTTGGCAATGGAGACGTGTGCTTTTACTTGTCATTGGCATCTTGTTCACTGTTCAGTCTAAGGTCATGTTGGTGGGTGAATTTAGGGTAGGGAGCATTTATACAATGCTATCATTGTTATAATGAAATTTGCTACATGGCCCTTTGCAATATGCCACCATCATCTGTGTCAGCTTAAGTCACAGCTGCACAGGTGCATCAGTCTGTTTACTTTTTAAAATATTTTGCAGTTCAGTTTCAAATTGAGAGAAAATGGCCAAAGTATATCCAGGCAGTTTGGACACAGAGCTCGTATTGGAATTGTTGATAAGAGTCTGGCTTGGTTTGAAGGTGAGTGGTAATAGTTTTGCTTTTGTACCTGTTCAGTCTCTACTCTCCACATGCTGTGAAACAGAAGATTTGAGATCAAAGTATTTTAGAAATTAACATGAATTAGGATGCCAGGCTTTGTAGAATCAGAGTGGCTGTTTATTGGCTTAGTATTCTGAAATAGTCATCTGGAAGAAACCATAAAAATGTTGAAGATTGTTAAGGATGGGAAGAGATTATTGGTACAGCATGGCTTTGATCTCTTGGTCAGTGGATGCAGCTAGGCAATATGCATATTTATACAGTCAGATTCAAGTCATAGCTTTTGGAAAAAGGACTGTGTTCTTTGACATGAGCAGGATTTGGAGTAATCTGGAAACAGCATCTGTGGAAAGAAATTACTGGTTCTGAACACTGTGAAAACACTAGAGTCTGCTCTGGTGAAGGAACTGAAGGAACATTCTTTTGGAAATCTGGTATCTTGGGGTTCCTTGTCTGTAAACATCATAGATTTTCATCTTTCATATGCTTAGTTTTTATGTGAACATTAGAAAATCAGACAATAGGAGATATTTCAGAGAAGAGCTACAAACCCATCTGAAGGACTGGAAACAAGAGTTGCAAGGTTCAGTTTGCTATCAAGGTAAAGAACATGGTAAAGATTATATAATTGCTTTCTATTAGAGAAAGATATCACTGGAAAATTTTAAAGCAAGACTTTTTACACTTTCTGATTGTCCCAGCATTACTATATACCATGAGATCACTGGGACAAGGCCTAGAGGCTGTGTGTGGAGGTCTTCAGACTAGACCCTGTTTGCCTCTCTACAGAGAAAATTTGTGAGGCCAAAGCTCAATTAGAGTTCAAGATGGCCAGCACCATGAAGGACAACCAAAAAGGTCTGTTTAGAATATGTTAACAGCAAATGGAGTTCAACTCCCTGCTGCTTGCAAGACTACCTGAAACTAGACCATATGACGAAGAGCATGATCCAGATGCTCCTTGGACTCTTGACAAGCTTGGTGCCATGCCGACTTCCCTGGTGAGCCTGTTCCAGACATGAGATGCCTGGGAAAAGGAAAAAACTCACTGAGCAGCAGTGTGCCCCAGCTATTAGACCCAGCTAGCTGGGGACTTGTCATATGCCATTGCACTGTGACTTCACCCTGTTTTCCTGAACAGGTCAATTATTACTATTTAGAAGAGGGGAACTGACAGTATTGCTTTAATTTGTCTTTCTGAAGTGCCTGGCTATAATGATAAGGAACATATACTGACATAAATTTTGCGGCAGGAAAAAATCTCCAGAACTAACATCTGGCTGCACTCTCTGTGAACTTACTTTCAGCTTCAAGGGTGACTTCTAGCTTCCACAGTGGACAAAACATTGTAGTGCTGTAAGGATAGCTGAAGTAGCAAGGAGAAACATCCATCAATAATTGTGAGCTTCAGGGAGTCCAGGAATTAACTCATCCCTGTGGTAGTGAAATGGCTGCTCATCTGCAGTGGTGTTAGATAGTCATTCCCAGCATCTCTTCCCTCACTTGCCCAGAGCAGCACTCTTGCTTTGCTATGTGTCAGCAGGTTTCTGGTTTTTCTGCTGTGCTGGGGAGCACTGGAGGTATAGTACTGCTTGTATATGAGGAGAAGAAACTGAACTACTAATACTGACCATTGTCTTTGCTGAGCGTCTTGATATTTTTAGTGAAACTTCCTGCGGCATCCAAAGATGAGCACCTCTGGCCACATCATATAGGCACTAGCTCCATATGGTTGATTCTTACAGAAAGGGGTCTAATTACTTTTTGTGGGGGATTATAACTCAAAATGGCTTGTGTTCCCACTGAAAATAGAAGTGTGAGGGTCTGTGGTAAAAAGACAAACCAAGAAACACTCCTGATTTTTGGATGAGCAAACCTGGTATGCTGGAATCACAGAGCTAAAGGAACAAAAGCTATGCATTAAGCATGCTTTAATTGTCTTCATTATTAGTCCTACTCAAGAGAATGAGTAAAAAGCATTCTACTGAGTGGAAAAATAATGAAGAAAACAGAGGTAGGGAAAACAGACTTTCTGCAAATTCCTTTCATTTGCATTGGTTTGTTAATGGTCAGCACCACTATTGCAGCCTTGAAATACAAGTCTTTAGCATTAATGTTTTTATTCACAGAATCACAGAATGTTAAGGGACCTCGAAAGATCATCTAGTCCAACCCCCCCTGCCAGGGGGACCACCTAGAGCAGGTCACATAAGAACACGTCCAGGCAGGTTTTAAATGTCTCCAGAAGAGGAGACCCAACATTCCCTCTGGGCAGCTCGTTCCAGAGCTCCATGACCCTCACAGTTAAAAAGTTTTTCCTTATGTTTCTGTGGAACCTCTTATTCTCCAGCTTACACCCATTGCTCTTTGTCCTCTCATTGGACACAACAGAAGAGCCTGGCTCCATCCTTCTGACACTAGCCCTTTATGTATTTATAAACATTAATGAGGTCACCCCTCAGTCTCCTCCAAGCTAAAGAGACCCAGCTCCCTCAGC
>WTSP01016087.1:15344-27255 GCA_025331215.1 Actenoides lindsayi
GTCCTTCAAAGTGACAAGGATTGTAGAGCATTTTAATTAAAAGAAAAGCTGGGATTCTAGTGTAATCCCATAATTGCAAGACCTGATGCATCAAAGCAAACAAACTAAAATTTGTGGCACTCAAGTAAGACTGAGAGGTGTCAAAACTGATTCCTGGTTTAAGAGACTCTAAAAAGACAAGCAGAAGGGAAAGATGAGATTGCTGCTAAGACTGGGGCACTGTTTTTTCTGAGAAAGGCTGCTGCTGGTGTACAGTAAAAAGGAATAAACTCCTGCTAAACACAACCCTGTTTTACTCTAGATGCTTGGCCCATCAATTCAGGGATAAAGTATTTTAAGAAAATACTAATCATGGTGACTTAGGGTACTTTGGTAAGCTGACTGAAGCTTTCCTCATGTGGAAGCAGAGCCAAGCTGTGGAGTCTATCCATCCATCTCTAGGCAGTGAATTTCCATATGTTTGCTTTCAAGAGTCTAGGTTTAGCTTTCTGATATTTTGGCTTTAAAGCAAAGAAAAAATTCATTATTATTAAGCTGATCCAGGAACATGATGCCTCATCCCTCCTTGTGGTCTGTGGTTATAAGAAATGCTTTATTATTTAGAATAACAATGACAATAATGTCTACAGCAACAACAATATTTACCTTCCTTAATACTTTTCATACTAATTGGATGATATCAACTTCAATCTGGTAGACTAGGATGTGAGTAATTTTTGAAAAGAGAAGACTGAATAGCATCTTGAATTTAATTTTCTTTTTAACCTTACAATGTGTATCACCATTACTATGTGTTTCTGACACATCATCTAAAATGTCTGTTGAAATGATTCCTGTTATCTGCTTTAAATAAACCAAAACCCACTATATTTACCTGTTTATCTGTCCTAAGATACTTCGAAGATTTGCTCCATTTGTTTCAAAACTACCACAGATGTGTTGCACTGCCACTTAAAATACATGTTGTATCAAATCTTATCTTACAAGGCACTGGGCTCTTTGCTGTGGTCCAACTAATGCTTAATACCTGCTCCATGTTGGCAACTTGAATGCATAAATGTAAGCACACATTTAAATGACCTGTTGTATCATAGCACAGTGCTCTGCAGGACCAGACTCTAATATACAAGTACATTTTGCAGAGAGCATTAGCATCACATAGAGGGTACATATGCACAGGCAGCTGTGTGAAGCTGTCACGTTTGGCTTTGAAAAGGTAAGTATAAAAGTTGATATGTTTGCCTACAATATCTGAATGCCAGATGTTTGTTAGACAGCTATCATCACTGTTGAGCTGGAGGGGAAACAATTGTTCTGAAGTTGATGGCAAAACTCGCTAGTGTCAGCATTTCACCTGAAATGTCTTAAGCAGGCTCTGCTTTATATTCTTTCACTACAAGCTCTGTCTTCACTGAGGAATTAGCAAGCAGCTTTTGTGGAATGACTTTGAAATTCCTTCTTGTGTGGCAAAAACTGTCTATTTTTAGCTAAATAAATAACTAAGGGAATATTTAAGTAACTGAGTTCACTGTCTTATTTTCTTTTGTATGTATTCCTCACACTTGCAGTAATGACTCGTAAATTGAATAAAATTGACCCCGTGTTCACTAGCTAATACTTCGATGTCATTGCTGGAGATGTTTTTGTTCATTGCTTTGGCTTCACCTAGTTTCTACTCTGTCATGTAGTAAACATATACTCTTTTTCACTAGACAGGTCTGTTAGCACAGCTTCTGTCCCACGATGGCTACATGCATTAGCTTTTCCAGTGTGAAAATCTGAGTCAGTTTATGTAACACAGTATAGTGAAGCCCTCGCCTCTTTTACCTGCCAGCCTCTGATGAATACTAACTGTTAAAGTCCTGCTGAAAATCACTTTCAATCAATCTGTAAAGTTTAATATATCTATGTAAAGTTATTTGTGTGGTTCTTCATTTGCCATTAAATATTCACAAGACTTCAAAATTCGCTGTCTGTACATATTAGCAGCCATAAACCAAATTGTTTCAGTATTCAGGGAAAGTGACCTGAAAGGGGGAACAAGCAGGTTTTGAAGCAAATCTGTTATAGCGGGGTGAAAGGCTCAAGACAAAAGGGACTCTGTTTGATCTGGTCCCCCTCAGTCTGTGGGTCTGGTGGAGTGTTTCCTACAGACAGTTTGAGAGCTTGTGACATCCAAGCCAAACTTACATGTTCCTCACTTGCTAGGGTGCTTTTTCTGCACCTCCTCTAGTCTCAGTATTTTTCTGCCACAGAATTCTTCAGCTGGCAAGAGAAATTAAACTGGCAATAAACAAACAGTGGAGCTAATTGCTGCCTGCTGCTTCCAAAATGCAAAGTGGAAAAGAAATTAACATACATGCAGCCTTATGCTAGCAAAGACAGTTATTTCCCTTCATTGTTAGGAGCGTAAAGGGAAGGGGCCTTGCTTTATACCAAATAATCACAGGAAAGATAAGTTACTGTTGACTGGAAATACATGTTCCATCCCAGACCACTTTGGATGCTAATATGAATACTACATATCTACCTGCTGTTCCTGCCGTAGGGTCAAAGTTGGATCAATAGCTTTCCTACAGCTGATGAAGTGTCTCTCTCCAGATGTTTTCCTGGAAGCACTGAAGTTCAGTCCTGAGTGATTGATATCCTAACTTGTTTCCTGTCTTTAAATGTAGCCTGTTACTTCTCAAGGCTCCAAATAACTGAGTGGAAATGACACTGATGGACTGGACGTTATATTGAGCAGGAAGGCTGCTGAAGGGAAGCCTCAAGCAAAGAAAACAAAGACCATTGTTGTTATTTGGCATCTCTTGCTAAAAAGACCAAGGGAATGAAGTGGTGCACACAAAGGATGTTAAAAATAAATGATCAACTTGCCCTTGTAGCTTCAGCTAAGGAAGGAGGTGATTGAATGAAGAGCTCAGTGGGGATGCTCACGAAGAGTCCAGCTTTCCCCATTCCTTTGCTCATGGAAGGCTGAGAATTGCCTTGAGTTATCATTACAGATGCAAATCAAACTGTACTTGATATGGCAGGTAGACAGTGAGCCACAGGTGACTGTGCCAGAACAGGAATCTGGTCTGACCTTTTCTAACTCTTATTCCCAGCAGTCCTCTGCACTTTGTGAGCTTTGAGGAAGGTGATGAACAGTCTCATATCCATGGTCCTAACTTGACACAGGAAATTGGCATTGCTCCAGTTATGCTTCTGAACAATGGGGAGGGATTTTCCTGGTAATTCCAACAACTAGCTCCAAAGACATGTTGCAGAGTATGAAGCAGACATACCCAGGTAGCTGAGAATAGTTACTCTCTCTTGCTTTTGATTACACTTAATGACCCTTCCCTAAGAAGTGGTCTTACCCTATGAGGTTGTGGGAAGCTTTTTAAAACAAGAACTTTGCTTACACTAGGGCCAAATTCTTTAGAAAGGGGAAAAAAGCAATGGGTTGTGCCTTACATTAAGAAGAGTGATGGGAAACTGCCACATGCACAGAAAACTCCCGCTGTTGCACACCTGGGTGTTGCTGCTTTAACCATTTCACTGGCAAGAACTTCTGTTCTGTCATACCACGCTTGCTCTTTTCATAACAGCAGATGGGAAGCAGGACACAGAAGATCCTGAAAAAGAGCAATTACATCCTTATCTTCGCTTAATCTTGATTTTTCTGCAGCTTCTTTCATAATAATTGACTGGTTGTGCTGTGTCAAACATATGCTTTAAAGAAATATATTTATGGGCATGCTCTGTTTGCATCTGGAAGTGGTTTACAATGGCAAATAAAAGGACTGTCTTCATTGAGACCTGTGGACAGGCCCAAGATCACACTAGTGAGACAGACTTTCTCAGTTAGTGAGCCAGATCACTGTGCCAGCACAGCCAGATTCAGAGTTGCAGAATATTTGAGGTTGGATGACCTCTGAACATCATCTGGTCCAACCCCCCTGCTCAAGCAAGACCACCTAGAACACGTTGCTCAAAACTAGGTCCAGGTGGCTTTTGAGTATCTCCCAGGACAAAGTCTCCACAGCTTCTCTGAGCAGCCTGTGCCAGTGCTCAGTCACCTTCACTGTGTTTCCTGATGTTCAGGAGGAATTTCCTGTGTTTCAGTTTGTGTCCAAGTTCCCAAATAATTTTGTTTCTTGAATTAATCCTGCTGGATGCAATTTACCTCTAAGTAAGGGTAAGCATAAATGTTTTTATGTACCTGCATGAGCAGAAAGAGTTGGTACCTTTTCTCTGTTTTGGTGAAAGAGAAATTGAAAGTATTATTTGTTGTGATAGAGGGAGGCAGGAGGAGGGGGCCCATATAGGCTTGGTAGGGAAGCGTTGCTTCTCTGCATGGTTCAGTCCATAACACCTCCAGACTGTCTGTGATTTGTCTGATTCCTGCCAGCTACACACCAGTGAGTGCTGCTGTTGGCATGAAAATCCCATTTTACAGTGGATTTTCATCCTCAACTCCCAGGAATTCTTGTTTAGTTTGCATGCAATTTTAATATGCCATAATTTTTTCCTGGTGGCCTCAGAATATTATGAAAAATATGTGACAGACTCTAGAAGGTGAGATCAGAGGCTTTTTGATTATAGTATGCAAACTTCCTTCACAGTGTAGGCAAAATCTAGGGAAACTTTGTATTAGAGCAACACATCAACTTAATCTGCAGAAATGCCAGCCTGACTCCCTCTCAACAGAACTAGTATTGCCTGATGCAGAACAGTAGCAAAAAGAAGTTCTCCACAAGATAAATTCACAGAACTCTGAGGCACAACACCAACTTCATACAAGCAAAACCTGTGACAGTCTGCACTGTTTTCCAGGGCTCAGGGATATCATGTCAGGGAGGCACAGAACACAGAAATGCAAATATATGCATCTTTTGTGGACTGACACAGAGCTGCTTATCATAGACGTCACCAAAGATGATTTCCTCGTGATTTCTAATTCAAAGATACAGTCCCTCAATTAACAGATAATGAGAATGAAATGACTCATTACTTTGTGTCCATTCTGACTCTGCTTCCCACTTGGACACCTTTTAGCATAAACATTATGAAATTTCGCATGCATACCATGGCAAGAGTATTTGAAACAGGACTAATTTTTCCACTAGCATGAAACTTAAGTTAATGTCAGGGTTTTATATGTTTTCAAAATAATAAGCCCAGGTATATAATTTTCCTCAAGATTTTAAGCACTTTAGAAACTGGAGGACTCTGATCTCCATTTTGTTTGAAGGCTAGCTCGGACTGCAGTAGTTGCAGTAGTTGCCTTTGGAAGGCACCAGAAATTAAATTAATACTGATAACCAGTCAGACTGGACTGAATGCCAAGATACTTTTGACTGGATCATGGGAATGTAAAGATGCCTGCAAGAACACCTTTTTGGTATTGCTACAAATACAAAATCCTTTTATCTGTGAACCAGAAATCTGGGAAGGGGTGCCTTCTCTGTGACAGTAAAAACATGTGTTTTTTTCTCCATTCTTCTACTGAAGAACACACAGGAAATCAAGATAGGAGCATGTTATAATGACAAAATGTCCATCAGGCTTCTCTTTTCAGTGCTGTCGGCAGCAGCAGCTGTTACTGCCTTTCTAAAATACAAGATTTGTTATAGCAGCAGCCAGTTATACTGAAAACCTGTTGTCCTAAATTGGCAAAGGCAGAAATTGGTTAAATGGAAAAGGAGTGAGAGGGCTATGGCTGCTCATTTATTTATGCCACCTATTTTGTATAAAGACACAGATAATGAGGCTGACTGACATTTATGCCACTGGCAGCAAGTATGCAGATGGGTGGGCAGTTATCACCCTGCAATTACAACCCCTGCTCTTGTGCATCATCCTTGGACATCAACCAAAGATCTCTGAGTATGAACTGCTTCCTCACAAATGGTGTGTTTAATTCCCAGTCATACCATTTGGCAGCCTTGCTGGGATTTCTTCTGCATGCAATGAAGGATAATAAGGGAAGAAGTAAACTTCTGTAGCCACACAACTGTCCTCCCCATCACCTGTGGAGACAGTGATACCCCTGACACTATCTTGCAGCTGTGTCTGACACACTGGAATTTTCTTGCTGAAATGTAAAGAAAGTGCTATGCTATTGTGAAGAAGGCACTGACATAGCAGTGATAACTAATGTTTCATGATTAGAAGCGTTTTACTGTGTAAGGTGGCTCAAACACACACTGAAGGAGAAAAGTACTTTGGACGATTGTGGTAATGCACTGTCCTTTCTCGTGAGCTATGCCAGATAATAATAATAATATTTCCATTCCACAGCTCCCAGCCATAACTCTGTGATGCTACTGCAAAATAAGAAATGGTCAGGATAGATATATGTTTGGGTTTTTTTTAATTTCACTTCCTTCTGAAAACTGAGCTACTTTCTGTAATCCCCTTTAGCATGATGGCCTCCTGAAACACCGTTAGAAAAGAATGCAGGCCTTTTTATGTGTTTGCTTGTTTTAATAGTAACAATTCATTTGGATCCCTCAGTTGCACAGGTTTTCTGTTACATGGAGATCGAACAGTTCCTGGGTAAAATCTAGAATTTCAGATGGAGGTGACATCCTACTGATGACATGATTTTTGTTTGCCATTTTCTTCCATGCTTACCATGCTGCCTCTACTAGTCCCAAATCAGATTTGGATCTCATTGGACTAGGTCTTTACTGATAAACAGAAGCTGCCAGTACACAGTTTGTAGTCTGAGTAATGAGATGAAAGTGAGGGAATACCCATTTAACTCATAAACTCTGTAAAGACAAGACTAGGAGAAGGAGGTATTATGATGTATCCTTAATTTTATGCAATGTCCTTAATTGTTGAAGCACTCTAGTCCATGTGAACTGCTTGCATGGCTGCATATGAAGGTGATGTGTTCCGTCTCCTGAAAAGCCTGGTGAGACTTTCTTCAAATGAAATGTTATTACTTTAAGGAAAGAAAAGTGGGTTGAGAGAGCAAAGCCTATCTTCTTTTGCCTCTTTCTTCATCTCAGAGTGGATGTGCTGCATATAGTATTGCAGAGAGTTTTGGGAATGCAATGGCAACAACCATAAAGTGCTTTTCTGGCTGTATACCTTTCTGAAGAGCTATATAGTAACGGTCATATCCTCCCATGTTTTGAAGCTCAGGAAGTCACTTAAATTCCATCTGGGAGATACATATTGCTTAATAGCTGATTTAATGTCTAATCTCTTTTAACAACAACGTTTTGGTTTTTATACTTTTTCCTCAAAAACAGCATTTCAGCAAAACTTTTCAGAAAAGAAAGCGCAAGGAATATGATCTTTAATTATCATTATCATTTAATTTTCATTATCATTGAAAAAAACAGCTAATCATCATTTATTGGAAATGCCGAACCTTTCCACAAGGCGCATCCTTCTTACCCTGACTGCTTTATTGCTGGTGCTGTCACTCAGTATTTATAAGGAGACTAGGCAGTACCTGCCTGAACTTTCTGAACCTGAGTGTGTTACACCATGGTAGTCTTTGCACTTTTGAAACTGAATCACAGCCTTTCCAGAACTTGTGAGATACTTGGGTATCTATTTAAGGGTTCTCTAACCTTCAGTATGAAGGGAAAGCAGTTTTATCTAAGTAGAAAAAGAAGAATGAAACCATTTGTTCCTTACTGCTATTCCATAGTGATATATATATGTATATATAGATTGACAAATCTTCTGGTTTCCTTTTGAAATTATCTGAAGTTTTTGTTATCTGTCTTGAAAGTAGCACTTCAATAGGACTGAGAATTATTCATACGCATGAGGGGGCTGCATTAAATCTAATAGGCATGTTTTATTCTTGTGTTAGCCTGCCTCTGAGTGCTTGATTTTGCAGACTTAATACTCTTTAAACATAGGAGGTTGGTGTGTAAAACTTGTGTGCATACATGCATACACATGCAACAGTCTATGTTTCTTAAATCGGTGTCCTGTTCCTTTGATTGAAAGGTGTTATATATAAGTAAGTAAGCATTTTTCTTCATCACGTACCAAAAAGCAATATTCCAATTCCAGCACCTCTTCTTCTACATTTTGCATTGGTGAAACAGCATAAGGAGGATGCTTAGGCTCAAAGCAGGCATTTTTAACAAGAAAATTTAGTTGGCATTATGGTGAAGTGTGGTATGGTTGCAAATCCAATGAAGCTTGCAGAAATAGTTTATGCTTCAGGGAAAAAATACTGACCTGAATCCTGAAGCTGACTCTGACAAACAAGACTTGGGTTATACAAGACCAAATCGAGAAGATAATTCCAGCACTGTGTTAAAAGCCCACGTGTGTCTCGAACCTGCTGACAGTTATGCACTTTGAGAAGAATCAAAGGAAACAGTCTAATGCTGATGTTGTCAAAGCACTCCTCATGGCTTTTTGCTGGGTAACCTCACCAGTGACGGAAATGGCTTCTTGTTTTGGCAGCTTAGCTCTTCTAACTGGCCCACTCACCACTAAGGTCATGACTTCCAAAGTTAGACAGTTTCTGGCTGAGGAAGAGCCTTGAGAAATCAAGATTAGTGGTGTTCTTCTTATGAACTACAGCTTGGTTAGTGACAGCTAGCAAGTTGCCTCTCAAGCTGGAAAGCAGATAATGTATTCTGGAGATCATGGTGTGTGTCATATATAATGAGTTAGTGAAGGAAAGTGATAGCCTCTCTACAAAGTCTGCTGAGGACTCTCACCATTTTTGACCATTATTAATCCAAAGGGGTCTGACAAAATCTGGGTAGTCTTAAAGGCATGGCAAGAGCTTACCTTAGAAAGTAAAATACATGCCATGAATTGCATCATTCCTTAAATATATTGATGGGGCTGGTCTTCAACAGCCTTCTGGAGAAATGGGTGTGGGCAGCTGATTGAAGATATTTTCTCATCGTGCTGTTTGAAACTGGAGGAAAAATTCTTCAATGCCTCATATTTTTAAGATGGACATGAAAGAAAATGTTATTAATCATGTATGCAATACTGGTTCACCTTCTTCTGAAGTGTGGTGCCATTTGATACCTGTCACAAAAAGCAAGGTGATGCATAAAGTTATTTGCTCTGTAAGAGCAAAGGTGATGAACAAGATAGCCCCTAAAAGAGAAGATACTTAAAAGTACTATTATTTTATTCTGGGAATTAATCTGACTTTGGTCTCATATTTATGTGTTAACATCAAAGTCACATCAGTTGCTACCCTGTAAAATAGGCCTAAGTGAGACCCTTCTGAGGCTACTGATACTTTGAACTAGGAAAGTTTTTATGAAAACTGGGCAAACCCTCTATATCCATAATAGAGAACACCAAGGAGGAGATAACATTAATGACAATAAGTTTACATCAGATAAAAGGAAATACAGCTTCCCTAAGCACTTTGTGGAAATGGGAAATATATTGCTTCATGATAATCAGGTCAAATACTGTGTCTGGAATAAAAAAAATGACAGAAATGTTTTATGAGTACTAAAAATATTTTAATTGTGTGAGCTAAAACAAAGATAACAATCTCCTCCATGCTGTGATCGATAAGGGTGGAAGTGCATTTCATGGATAGTGTTGAAGAGCAGACATGTGTGCAATTGGATTTGTTCTCTATTTACTGACCTTTGTTGGTGACATTTATAGAAAAAAAAAAAGGGGGGGGGGGGTGTTGCTGGCTATATTTTTAAAAGACAGTAGTTACAGCCCATATAACTCTGTGTAACACACTTGTCAATAATGTGTTTGTGCAAGGCCTGTACTATAAGCAGGAAATTGACCTGTGCCACCTTCTCTGTCCTAGACTTCTTGTGAGACTGCCCATAAGGAGAAATGAATGGAGATGCTGGCATAGAATTTGTTCTGAGGAGTAGTTCTGGAAACTATTTTGGCTACACTGCAGATGGCTGGACCTCTGTACCCCACACCTGCTGAACTGTGGTCCTGATGCCTCTGAGAAAGCAGGAAGTTACTGGCAAGGTGACTACTAGTGTCATAAGAATGTAGACTTCTAATCTCCCTCCAATCATACAGCACTCCTGTTGCAGTCATCCTTCTCTTATAGTAGAGCCAGTCATGTGTTGACCTTGTTCCTTCAACTGTAAATAACCCCAACAATTTAGTTGTTGCAATATGGGGGGTAATCCTTTTCTTTTTCAAAGTTATACTCATTTACAATCACTGAATCATAGCAAAGTTTGGGTTGGCCCAACATGACCTTCAGTTTTTCCAAGGGGTAGGACTTATACCACCTCTCTGGCCAACCTGTTCCAGTGTTTCACCACCCTCACTGTAAAAAATTTCTACCTTATATATAGTCTAAATCTACCCTCCTTTAGTTTAAAACCATTACCCCTTGTCCTATAACGACAGACGCTACTAACTGCCGCAATCATTCTTATAGGCCCCCTTTAGCTATTGAAAGGCTGCTGTAAGATCTCCCCAGATCCTTCTCTTCTCCAGGCAGAACAACTGCAACAACAACTGCAACAGTGTAACTCTGAATTAGAACAAGTGATGGGTTTGCTACCTATGTGTAATTGGGCCTGTGGGTGTTCAGTGTACATATATCCAAGAGTAACTTGTTTAATGACTCATGCTTACTGCCCTCATCTTTGAATATGCAGTAGTATTGCTGTTGCCCTGAGCAGATGGAGATCAGCATGAACACATGCTGTTTTGGAAAAAGATACTTCACCAGAGTAGCAGTAGTGAAAATGGTTTACACAAGTATCTATATTCTAAATGCCTGGAGTTTTATTTGCCTTGTCTTGCTGGCACATAACCTCATGAGTGCAGGGCCACAAAAATGATCACAGGACCGGAGCAGCTCTCCTAAGAGGGCAGGCTGAGGGAGTTGGGTCTGTTCAGCATGGAGAAGAGAAGGCTCTGGGGAGACCTTACTGCAGCTTTCCAGTATGTGAAGGGGCCCTACAGGAAAGCTGGAGAGGGACTTTTTATAAGAGTGTGTGGTGACAGGACAAGGGGCAATGGTTTTAAACTAGAGCAGAGTAGATTGAGATTAGACATTAGGAAGAACTTTATTATGAGGGTGGTGAGACACTGGAACTGGTTGCCCAGAGAAGTTGTGGACACCTCATCCCTGGAATTGTTTAAGAACAGGCTGGATGAGGCTGTAAATGTATGTTTTATCTGTATACTTTCTATCTAGATATAAAATTAATGTGGTATTGGTACATTTATCTCATTTGAAGCTGTATTTATAATAAATTCATCTTTCTTGGCATGTCAGTTTCTGGTTGTTCTCTTGGTTTCAGATACTGCTGTGTTGTTGGCATGTGAATTTAAAATTAAGCACCATCTTCAGTTTCTTCAACAGAGACACTGTTTAGCAAAATAGATGGTTGGGAGCAAAGGAAAAAAGGAGAAAAGGGTGCTTGAGTATGCAGTGGTAAAATCAGTTGAGTGTGAAGAACTGACTGCTGTTGTATTCCACTTCTAGAAGTTACACACAGCATTTAGCTGCAGATCTAAATTCCTGTGAAGCTGACATCTTGATATCTTGAACTCATGAATTAATTCAAGGAAATATAAGTTGAACTGATGGCCAAATTAGACTTGCTGATTTAATTTATATTTCATTGTTCCTGCAGACCAACAGAAGAGAATCAGCCCCATTGTCACTAGGCTTACCTTGCTCGGAAACCCCTGGTGTGCATGGGATGTGGGTGTTGTCTAATGCTGTCCATTCTGGAGGAGATTTCTCATTACTTCAAAGGAAGTTCAAACTCTACTTCAGCCTAATGGAGAAGCATGTCAAACCAGAGGCATCCTGACAACCTTTTACAGGTTGTCACTTTTCCCGTGGGTTAGTGGGAAGTGTGGTATTTCCTCATTTCTCACTAAGCTTAGTCACTCCTCAGACAGAGAGGGAAGAGGGACATGTGTTTGACGCTGGCTGTGTACCTAAGATAAC
>WTSP01016088.1:0-21549 GCA_025331215.1 Actenoides lindsayi
TTTCCGCCCCGTCCCGAGCCCCGCGGACAGGTAGGCGAGGCCGGGAGGGTGAGCGGGTAACGGGTTGTGGGGGGGGTGGATGGATGCGGCCGCCGGGTCTCACCCCCGCGGTGTGTGTGTGTGTGGGGGGTATCGCTCGAGTCCAGGCACCGTCGGTGAAACGGGGAGTTGCGAGCGGGGGGCTCCGGCAAAGGGAACCCCCTGCAAAGCCGTGAAGCTGCCGGCGGGCGGGGTCCCCCCTCAGCCCCTCGACTTGGGCGGTGGAGTTTGGTTCTCTCGGCGGGGCGAGCGGCTGCTGGGGCTGGCGGCGGGCGGGGGAGAGAGCCGCGTCTCGGAGGGAAGATGCCTTCCGGCCATCGCTGCCGCCTGGGGCTGGGAGCGGTGAAGCGGCGCGGTTGGGGCTGCGAAGGGGGGGGGGTGTGTGCGGCTGTGAGGAGGTGCTGAAAGGGAGGGCTCGCCCGGCCGGGTACAGGCAGGGGGACCCGGCTCTCTAAATAGCGCATCCTGACTTTTGGCGCGGAAGGAACGGCGGGAGGGCGGGCGGGCAGCGGCGACCTGAGGAGTAGGGAAGGCGAAACCCTCGCTCGAAGCGGAGCCACCTTCCCGCACGCTGCCTGCGTGGCTCTCTGAGCGGAAAGATGAGGCAGGGGAGGGGAAAGGGATCGAAGTGCACGACAAGCGCTGACAGGGAGCGGTGAAAGCAGTGGGGAAAGGCGGTCTGCTGCTGCTGAGCTGCTGGAGTCCGAATCCCCCGCCTCACAGGCCTCGCTTTCCAACACACAAGTCACAAAACCTCCCCGCAAGTAACTGAGTGCACCAGGCAGCCTGTTCTTCTCCTGAAACGTTCTGCATCCTTTCCTCTTTTTTTGTTTTTTTTTTTTAGATCTTTCTTTTCTCCTTTCCCGTAGTCTTGGCTCTGTTTAACTGCTCTGAGAGCCACCTGCCTTGTTGAAGGGAGGCTCTGTCGGGAGGGGGACGAGGAGTCCTGACAAAACAAATGCGATCCTTGTTTAAAGCTGTTTGCGGATCAAGGTTGTGACTTCAGCTGTGAAACAGTACAGCTCTTCCTTGCTGATAATCGAAAACACAATAACGCGTTAAAATAATCCAAGGCTTGGGAAGTAACTGGGCTGAAATGCAATTCAGCAGGGTGAGACTTTAATGCGGTTTTACAGCACCTCATCTATCTTGTGAATAAAAATATAATTAGTGGTAGGCTTTTTTTTTTTTTTTTTTCCCCAGCTTTTCTTTCCGTGTTTTAGTTGAAGTACTTCAGGGTAGAGATTAGAAGTGATAATGCTTTTCTGTGCCACTTTCTACCTGAGGTCTGTACCTCTGTCTTTAGGCGTTTGTATTTGCTATGGTGTGGTATGCTGTGCTATTTTACCAGTACAGAATGTTATTCTACAAGCTGTTGTGTGCTGGTGAGTGGATTAGCTTTCCCGTGGACCTGTCTGAATTAAGCTGGTGATTGCCTAATTGCCCGCGATTGTGAAGAACGCGAATCAATAAACCACGACGTCCTCCCGAGTCTCACGTTCCTCTCGCAGTACGTTTGTGTCACCTTGCACAGCCGTGGCCTTTAACCGGCTTGCCATTGTGGAACACGGAACAGCAAAGAGCACATAGCACTGTTACACCTCGGGGAGCACGGAGACAAAGCAGCAGTGGCTGTTGCCTGGAGCGTGGTCTTTGGGCTCAGTACACCCCACCTCCTGTCTGCAGTGGGAAACTGGGAGCGCTTCCACATCCACGCAGCAAGGAAATGGGTTAAAGTGTGGACCTGCCCTTTCCAGGTTTCCCTTCTGTTTAAAAGTTGCGGCTACAGTTAGGCAGCTGGAGTACCTGCTGTTAAGTTTTTGGATCAGTTGCTGGAGAGCATCGGGAGAGTTTTCAGGCTTGGCTGTGGAGGTGAGTAGGAGCTACCAGGTCCTCAGCATCTCCAAAATCCAGTGAGTTTTAAACAGACACCTATATGCATTTCATAGCTGCAAGACACTGAAGTCTCCCAGCTCTCCTCCTGGATGTCAGACAACATTAACTTTGCCCAGATCCTCTGTATTAAAAATGCAAGGACTCCAGTTAGGCCAGATTTGCTAATCCCCCAGAAATCAAATGAGAGCAAAAACTATAAACAGTGTGGGGAAAGAGAGATGTCATCAGTGCTCAGTTCCTTGCAGTGGTGGGAGGGGGTGAGCAGGTTAACGTGATCCCAGTTAGATGAACCACTGCTGGTCTTGGAAAAGGAAGCAAAATGGCCTCAAAAGGCCCTTGCTGAATATGGGCAACATTTTTCCTAGTCACAAACTTCGTGGCCCATATGATCTTATATGCATTCTGTATAAGCATCACCCAGGCATTTACAGTGATGTTCTGCAGCACCTCCAAACTAGAGCGCAGCTGCGGTGTTTCTTCTGTAGGCACAGTTGTTCTGAAAGGTTTAGAACAATTAAGTTGAAAAAAAATAACAGCAGAATTTAGGGAGCCAGGCTTGAAGCCTGGCCAAATGCAGCGTTATTGCTGCCTCAGAAACAGTGCTGCTTCTCCTTGCACTGTGTTCCTGGAGTGGGTGGTCCTGTGGCTTTAGCCCTTTTAGGTACAGTGTCTGTAGGGTGTAGGGATGTGAGGAAGGTGGAGGTCTGGGAGGTGTGGTGCTCCTTCTCCAGCTCAGCTAAGAGCCATCCAGAGAAGAGAAAGTGAATTATGCAAGAGACTCCCATGGCTTGATCAAGTTTCTTTCTTAAGTTTCACTGGCCAACTTCAGTTTCACTGCTTCTGAGGTCAGACTGTTTTGTTGGGGAGCTTGACGAGCGGTCGCTCTGGAACCAGAACTGTGAGTGTCTTGAGAAGCCCCTCAGAGCCTCAGTGTGACGTGGGTCTTCCCATCAAACCAGTTTCCCCTTGATTAAAAGAAATGTGCACCCTAGGTAGTGTGAACTCTTGGATAAGAGTAGTAGAGACTGTTTATCATCGGCCTTTTAAATACTTTTTGGTTTGCCCTTTGCTTGTTTCTTCTGTGTTTGTTGTCCACGTCTCTTGCGTATCTGAAATATCTTTGCTGAAACCTACAGGGGGATCTTGGCTTTACTTTCTAACGTCTCAATCTTGTCCTAATCAAAAATGTAAATGCATGCATAATTATTCACATGTCATTAACTTCAAAAAAACGCTGTCATGCTAAAAATCAGTGGTTTTGGGAATCTAATTTTGTTGCCTGCGTGAGAAGTAGCACCTGGAATCCACAAACCAGGAACTCTGGAAATATAAACGACTTTCTGCACTGCTGTTGACTTTCTGCACTGCTGTTGACTTTCTACATTTTTCAGGGAAGAGCAACAACTTAAAAAATATGGTCATGGTGATTTTCCTAACTGGCTTCTCTCTTCAGTCTATACTTCAATAAAAAGCTTAATTGGTTTTTTTTTTTTTAATGTAAAAATGAACATCCATCCTCTCGACTCGCCAGCACCGATCTCCTTGTGATCCTTTATGAACACGGCGTCTAACAGATTTCCTCAGAAATTTCAGGGGAAAGTACCTATACCCGTGGAACTTGCAGATTTTGAGGGAAACCAGGAGCAAATAACACTGTTGGAGGTAGGACAGTAGCGTAGCTGACCCTGCATTTCAGCTTCTCTAACACAGAACTCTGCGTGTGAACTGAACCATCGGGCTGTGAGTCTCCGATGGGAGCAATTGATGGAGAAGGATACGACCCAGCAGTGCACACGGGTGCTTTTGCTTGATGTCAGAGATGCTGAGAAGAAAAATTCTTGGGTCCTGGCTTGGTTGTGGCGATGATTGCCACTGGCATCTCAGAGAGGCCGAGCGTACGCGTTCAACGCAATTGCTCCATCGCTAAAGGATAAGCAGATGAGATTTAACTCCTGCTAAAAAAACTGGGGGCTGAAATGAGCCCTTGATACGCATCGTTTGTCTGGAACTCAAGTCTTGTTTTAATAGGCTGCCTTCAAGTCAGCGCGTCCGTAAGCCAGCCCGGGGTCACTGTGGATCAGATGCCACTGTGTGTAAGGGTCGCCCCTACCTGAAAGCGCTCCCAGCCTTTGGAAACAGGATTATCAGCAAAGGCCGTGTGTGCTGCTGGAGTGCATTGGGCTGTTGGTTAGAAATGCACGTTCTGGACCCCTCAGGAGCACTCAGAAAGTGTCACTGTTATTGATGATTCAATAGAGCAGCTTTAACGTGTCTTTTCCTTCGGGAAGGAGGGGGAAACGGCGTACAACGTTTCCGTCGATACAAATAAAGACCTGGTTCTAAGTGGTGAGATAAAACATAAGGCAAATCTGTGGATGAGATTGACGTTGGAGTTAGGTTTCAAAAAGCATTTTGATTTCCTTTGCTCCTGATGAGTTATAGCCTATGGTTCTGTCTGGTGGCTGAGATGTGGTAGCTGTGCTTCATGCTCAACCTTGTTTCTGATTAATTTCTGTATTGGAAGTAAACACTTTATGATCTTTCACTTAAAAATAACCCCAAGCAAACCATTGTGGGTTTTTTTTTTTTGAAAACTGGTGAAGTTTTCAGAAACCAGCTGGGCTACTGTGTCTTGATGGAAGAAGAACAGGAGAGCAGTGCACCCATGGTCACTCTTGAGCTGCTGCTTCTTGTGTGAGTAGGGGTCTGTTGTAGCATATGGGGAAATGTGTGTTGTGCTCGGTGAGGTTCCTGATAGCTGTGTATGGCTGAGCATTAGGATGCTGAATGAGGCAGTAAGTGTTGTGCCAACACCTTCTGAGAGGCACCAGAGACCGTTCCTTTACAATTAAATAAAATAGGCCAGTGGCTGTTCTCCGTCCCCGAGGCCAAAGCACGGCACAGCTCCCTGGGGTCTCAGAGCACCAGAATTGTGCCCGTTCCGTCGCTCTCTGGGATCCCAGGGTGAGCAGGCAAAACCCCACATTAGTGAGAGCACAGGAAAGGAGGGGCTGTCGTGTACAACTGGTGTAAACCCTTTTCATTTCCACGTTTGGATTCTAAACGTTTCTGGTTCAGGTTTTGGTAACCCCGTTAGCCGTGCGCACCCGCTCCGTCGTTGCAATTTCAGATTCATTGCGCGCGGATCCTCTTTGTTTAATTAAACTTTACTGACAAAATATCAGCAGCCCGAGTGCTTGACAAAAATGTGAGCATTGTAATGAGGATGCAGTCGTTATGGAAATACGGGTCTGGGTCTGACATCCTTTCCATTGCAAACAGAGGATGTTTACTCTGAGTAAATTTTGAGAGTGAACCTCAGAAAAACACTTCGTTAAATGGTATTTTTATGCCCAGCACTGATGGTGAGGCTATGAAACCAGCAGTTTAAGCTTTACATTTAAAGTTTAATCACCAGGGAATATGTTCCACAGTCCTTATTCTGTTTATCAAGATACTCCTTTAATTAGTGTTAACACTGCAATATAAATATTTTAAATCATCCAGTCATTCCACTGTCATTGACTTTTACCTGAGGTGGTGCGTCTTGAATAGTTTGTGACTTCTGCAGGTCATCCTTTCACCTTGTGAAGTCCCAGGAAGATCTGCTTCTGGGTCATTTACAACTGCTGATGGTCACCGATGGGCTGTGCGAGCTGAAATGAAGCCCAAGTGGAATACTGAGAGGAGGGCGGAAAGCATAGGGGAGAAAAATGAACAAAGATGATGGATATTAAAGAAGCAGAGAAGTAGAGATGGAGAGAAAGGAGCAGAAGGGAAGCCTGGCACAGTTAAGGTGTCGCATTATGTTGGTCATAACCGGGGAGAAAATGTTTACTGACCTCAGTGTGGGGCACATGAGCAAAACTAATCAGTGGAAAAGGCAACAAGAGAAGTGTTAGAAGTCCTTAAAATGCCATGTATTTAATCCTGCTGGTAAAAGAATTGCTGCTGCTGGTGAAAACTAGTGTCTCTATTTCCCATTTTTCTCTATTTCTCATATTTTCTCTATTTCTATTTATACACTCTTTGGCTTTCTGCATTTCTGGTTGAACTGGTGCTCAGTTTCTTTATTAAGCTGTAAAAGTCACATTTCTGCAGCTGGAAATCTATGATATTGATTTAGGTGTAGAAGACTTGAAGTTTCTCACTCCTTCTTGGGAAACATTTTAAACATCTTCTCTCAGGATGTATTTTTTTTTTTTTAATGAGAAATCTGGACCAGTCATCTTGGTAGCTTGCGGTGTTGCTGGCCATGAGTTACACACAGGCTCCAATCTCATTTCTAACCAAAATGTAGGCTATAATTAAACCAGGCATACAACTAAAGAATTTGAGGTAAGACACTTCTGGGTACAGAAAGTCGCTTTCGTACGGAGAAAAGCCAGGGCTGAAATCCCATCAGCCTGTTTTACAAGGAGGGCTGGTTGCTGTGGAGGAGTCTGTTGGTGAATTAGGTTGACGTTCCTCATACGGGTGGTTTTTGAAAGCAGCTTTTCTAGTGAGAGTGGTGCCAGTATGGTTTGGCACTGGTGCTGCACTTCGCTTAACAGTCACAGTTTTGGTTCAAATCCCCGCGTATTGACGTTTTCCCACTCCCCCATGTTTCCCTGACCGCTGCACCATAAAGAGGCTCTTCTCAATTAACCAAAAAGCGTGTGCTGGGTTCCTCCACCATGTAATACCCCTTAGGAGGTTCTGACCCGAGCCGTGCTCTGCAGACAGGGAGGAGGAATCAGACTCCTGCCGCTACCGCTCGCCTCTCCGGAGACTTTCAAAAGACCTGACCTGATGAAAACGGGAATGTAATAAAACTTGCCAGCCTCTGGGTTACTCCCAGGACGTGTCCTTACAGCTCTGCTGTTAGCAGTAAGAGTACATTTCAAACTGACGGGTATCTGACCTGTGGAAATCATCCACTAGCTCTTTGGGACCGACTGCTTTCCACTTAGGCTCCCCGTCCCATCGCTGTAGCAAGCTCAAGTAATTTGGCCCGTTAATTTAGCTGAGGGTGTGTACACATCTGTAGCCATTATTTCTGAAAATAGATACATATTTTGCTTTAAGTACACTCCAAATGTAAAAGTATAAAACTTTATGGCTCTCTTAAATGGTATCTATCCAGTTAGTATTCTCATAGGACACAGTTCTGGTGTAGTAGATTGATATTAGTGTTGTTATTAGACATTATCAAGGCTTCAGAATGATCCTACTGTCAGTGCAGTGGACTGTGCAAGTTCAGTCTTCTCCAGGTAATAGTAAGATAAGATTTTCTGAAGCATATTATAGCCCAGGCAGAAGATGATACCCTTTCCTACTACTAATAGTCACATCTTTGTTACCCCCCACCTCTTCCTAGGAATAATAAAAAGAAATATGACTGCTGGCCAATGATTATTCTTTTTTTTTATTTTATCCTTGGTTGTTTTATTTATTCTTCAATAAGAATGTCTTGTATTAACTCCCAGGAGATGGAATTACCGTGGGAGCAACACAAGTTGGTGTGTACCCAAAGACTAGTTCATTGCCCCTCTCCTGTCACGTACGGATAACGCTGTTGAGATCAGACCTGAAAAAGTTGCAAAATGTAACATGAAGTGGCCATGTTTCTAGGTAGACAAGGCTTGTCTACTTGTCTACTGCAGGTAAATGCAGTTTATAAGCATGTAATTCATATTCATTAAGGGTTGGTTTCATTTCACCTATCTTTAGCGGTTCAAGTGCCTTCAGGGATGAATGGACAATGGTCCTTTTGGGGAGCCTTTCTTGCCATGGGGCTCGGCCATCGCTGCAAGGACGAGTTTCTGCCTGCCACCCGAGCTCGCAGTGGTGGCCACTTGGCAGGGATGGCAGACCTGGCTGCTCTGCCCTATCAGAGTCTGCATTTGTGCTCCTCTGACTCTGTAGCTTGAGGAGGGGAGCATCTGAGGAGCTTCCAGGTGGAAGGTTGTCTGCTCCGCTCGCTGCTGTCTTCTCTCTGAAATGGGCCTGAAACCTGCTTGGGAAGTCCACAGCCCAAAGGAATTTAACACTTTCCCCATGTCTCTCTTTCAGCCCTGTTACATCCGCTTTGACCCATCCGCTCCGTGTCACAGAGCAGAAGCCCAGCAGGAAGGAGAAGCAGGCTCTGGGCTCGGTCTGCAGGCTTGCCTTCGGGGGCACCGGCCGCTGTACGAACGACTCTGCTCTCAGATGTGAGGTAAGGTCATTCAGGGGGGACAGGCTTCTCAAGTGAGGGAAGAGTGAGCTCAAGGTTGGCACTAAATATCCTACCTGGCCCTTTACCCCCCAAAGGTGTCTTGAACCTGTAAGATGCTGGGTTTTATCTCTGGTTTCTTTCCCTCGGCTGTAAGTCTGAGGTCCCGCCAGTGCTGTCCTCTGTGTAGTTACAACTGAGGCTGCCTCTTGAATCCTGGGGTCAGTTTTGGGCCCCTCACTCCCCGAAGCACATTTCCAAGGCAGAAGAGAGAAAGAGGAGCCTTTTTTTTCCAAGCTCCACCTTGTTTGGTACAACTTTCTCTTCTGTCAACAAAGCTGGACTAAAACTTTGAGGATTACTCTGAAACTTTCCTCTCGTGAGACTTCAGATTGACACAGAAGGTGTAAAACTCCACGAAACGAAACTCATCAAATTACTTTTGCCTTTCATTTTTGCAAAGTTCCCTTCCTTATTTGGGGAGAAGAGGATCTGATTTTGGTTTTCTTCTCTCTCCGTGAAGCGCTGTCTCAATGGATAGCAGGTTTTCCAGGCATCCAGGAGCTCTGAAAAGAAAGCTTAGTGCATTGTGGGGAAACTCAGTAACCTCTTAATTGAAAACACTGCATGTCAGGTGGCACTCTGACTGAGAAGGTTGCATTTTAAGCTATTCCAAATATTGTTTATAGATTGAATGAGAGATAATGAGCATAAATATCCAATTTGCTAATTATGATGCTAATAGATCATTAACGACTGACTCTGTTAGCACTTAGTGATGATACTTAATTCAAATTGCTTACTATTGTGTTTGGGTTTGTGTGTACTAATGAGGCCCATAAGATACTCATGTGATTTTTGTCCTCTGAAGATTTATCTGAAAAAATACTGCCAGAAACATAATCCTTATTGCTTTCCCCTCAATACCATTTATTCACTTTTCTGTTCCCTACTAATAATCAAGTAGTTCCAATTTCCATGCCTGTAATTGGCATGCAAGTGTTCTGAAACATTCATGTTCAGAAAACGTTCTCTGTACTCCTTTTAAGTGCCATATTCATTTCTGAACACATGCTGAGCTTCCGTGACCAGTGGCATCCTGGGGCAGGGAGTTCCTCAGCTTCATGGTGGGTTTTCAGCTTGTGAGATTCACTTGCTCTTGGGTTTTTTTACTCCCCTTTTTTTTTTTTTAGAGGAGGTAGGAAGTACTCTGCTCGTTTTCTGCTGGCACTCATAATAGTATCTACCTCTCAGGAAACTTTCCTCGGGCTTAAAAACTTGCAATACCTTTTTCCTTTCTGTGCATTCCAGCTGCTTTATATAGTTATTTTCTCAGCCAGCTTTCTGTACCTGTTCCAGTTCCACCCTACCCCTTTCAAGACTGGGAGGAAGCAGAGGAAGACAGGGAAAGAATAGGGCCAGGGCCTGCCATGTATTTATAATGCGACTTAGTATCTTTTATTTTTGCTCTTTATTTCTTGCCCAGTATTCTAGTTATGCTTGTGAATGTGACATGTAAAAGTGACATTTGCAAAGTGCTGTCTTGAGTGGCAGCAGTTAGCTCAGTTTCCATCGCTGCACGGGCAGAGTTGGTTTTGCCCATGTCACTTCATATTTATCAACTTCACGTTCGAGCTGCCCTTCTTTTACCTAGTCATCAGCTTTCTCCTGCTGCTCCCAGCTGCCAGCTTCTTTCCTCCCTTCAGATTTCACCTAGACCTTTCTGAGTGTTAAGCTGGAAACGCTCAGTAAGCTTTGCTGTTTGATGTGGGTCCAGGGACAGCTTCCCTGTAGGAAACAGGACCCAGAGCTGGTCTTTGGAGAAAGAGCTCTCTCGGGAATTGCCCAGGAGAGCTCAGAGAAGTCAGGCTGCTCAGATCCTTCTCTGTGAATAATTGCTGATTGTGCCTTTTAACAGCTATTTTGTGCCCCCTGCTTTTATTTGTTTCTTCCAGGTAGCCAGAAGAGCACACTCGATCACCTAGAGATTAAAAAATTGCTTAAGGAAGCCTTGTACATCTACCAGCAAAGGAGCACTTTTCTATTTCACACGCACAAATGTGCTCTTCACAGTTCCAGATACTGGTTTTTTTACTTCTTTTGAAGTCTGTGGTGCACCTTGGAGTTGTAACTTAGGTCAAGGTGACACTGTGCAGTGTTAGCTTTGCTTAATTCCTGACAGACATGCACTTCTGTATTTTCAGGGGGAGGAAGGGGAGGGTTGTTTATGTCCGGGGTTGCATTTGAATCAAAATATTCTGTTTCTCAGGGTAATGGTCACTCAAGAGGTTACAATGACCCTGTGTATATGAATATTTGAATTCACTTAATTCTTTTTTGACACGGCAGGTCAGCTCTCCATAAAACAATCTACATATTTGTAGAGCTGGTTTAGTGACCTTTTGTAGTAGCTAAGTGTCTTTTTATAGGTAGGCAGGTACGATTTTTTTTCAATACCTTATTTTCGGGGTATAAATTTTCTTAGTGTTATATTATTTCTTAGTATTTGCTGGGTTAAACAAACAATTTTGTGGATAACCAAACTAGGTCACCTGGATGAGACTAACTAAATGATTTTGTGGATAACCCAACTAGGTCACCTGGACAAGACTAACTAACCTCTATATAGGGAGATAAAACCAGGAAAGGGAATAAGCTGTGAATAGAAGCAACACATGGCAAAAGGCAGCGTGACCTGTATTTGGAAGTTAGGGGATAATGAATATATACACTTTCTTTATTTGTATTTACACTTTTTGTATTCTAGACAGATCCAAACTGGTAAAAATGGAAGGCCCTAAATGACATGAATGCTATGGGTAAGGATACAGCACCGAATAAATCCCCTGTGGAAATAAGAGGTGATGTCCTGTGCAGTAGATCCTTACTGGAAAAGCCTGTTTGGCTTGTGCTGCCTGGTGTCACTCCATTTACTGCAGTAATGTTACATGAGCAAAGGTGCAAACCTGCCAGAATTCCACGCCGGTGCAACAGCCTTCCTGGGGAGAGTACAACCAGTGTGGCACTGATACAGCTCATGTCCTGGTATCAGTCATGGTATGCCAACACCGCTGAGCTATCGCAGAACCCATGTGCTTTATGAGGAGGAGTCAGCCCAGTGCAGCAGTGTCTCATGGCTGCTCGACCAGGGACAGCTGGACTGGAGTCTCCTTTACATAAAATGCCCCAGGCTGCCTTCTGAGGCATTTGTTTCCCTGCTGTAACTCCTTTGTCAGAAAAATTTTGTTGTATTTTCAGCGTAAAGTAAATAAGCGTTGCATAATTTGGTTGATTGGCATGGGGTTTATTCGTCTAACTCGGGATCTCCATTGAGATTTGTGTACATCTGTCACTTCTATTCTCCTTTCTCCCCTCCCTTTATCAGAGAGGATGTATTTGCCTGGGAATAGGGACGTCCCTGGGGATGGGGGGTTGATGATGAGACTCACAGTTGATACCTGGTTGCTTTGCACGGAGATTGTGATCTTAATGCCTGGCTCACACGTGGCTATCCAACCCCTGCGAAGACTTTGGGATTTCTAAGTTGTGAAAAGCTTTTGTATTCTTCCGTTTGTGCTTCCCGTTTCGTTGAGCCTTGTTTGCTCTCTGTATTCATAAGGGAAAGAAGGGAAACCTGTCCTAGAGCAAAACTATTCATCTAAAAGGCAATCTGTTGCACAGATGCCTAAAATCTGCTTCTGCTCCACCTCTCTGTTGTGTTGTAATACAAATGAGGATGTGTTTAAACACCTATAGCTCATCTTGTTGACTGCACTGGAAGTTACATGGAGATAATCCCATTTAGGCAGCTCAAACAATTCACTGGATTGTTTTGTTACTTGCTCTACCCACATAGACTGGTAAGTCCCATGCATTGCAAACTGCTCTCATTGTGCCTTTACGAAGCTCGTGTTTTCTTGGGGTTTTATTTCCTCATCTGGTTCCCTTCCAGCTCCTGACATTTCACAAGTAAATCCAAGGCTGGATGAGGAAGTTACACCCAGATCCTGTTGAATGGAGTGGTTGCATTTAGGGAGGCAAACTCTCTCCAGGAGCCTGCCTGGAATCTGCTGTAGGGGAAGGGCATCATTCCCCCTACCGTGTGGATGGAACAAGAAAAAAATTATCCCTGGTGATCTGGGCTAAACCAAACAACTTCTGTTTTGTGTGTTTTTTCACTTTTTCTTGGTTGTTCTGCTTGTAATTTTCTCAGTGGAGAGACTGTGCCATGTCAGATTAATTAGGCCTGATGAATTCTCTTCAGATGGTGCAGCAGCAGCTCTTAACCTTTGTCGCCCGCTCTATGAGTGGTGATTTACTTGCTAAACCTTGGCAGAATTCTAAATTGGCACAAATACTTTCTTCGTTATTGACATGGCTGTCAATATGTCAATTCCTGGCTGAATTTTCAGTGAGGACAGTTTAAAGTCCCATGACATGCTGATCAAATGATTCGAAATATATTGGAATATATTGTGCTGCACTTTATCTTGCGTTTCTTTTTCCTGTAAATAACTCTGGCATGACACAAACTAGTTTATTTCTTCTGATAATGCCAAATGTTTTTCTTAAACCAAATTTTTAACCCAAGCCCCCCTTCCAAATACGAACGACCCTGTCCTCTTACACCAGTCTAAATTGGGTACCAGTTACCTGAGCTGAATGGGAATGGGTTGACCTGTGTGTTCGCATCACTGGAGTCTCAGGCAAGACCTGGCAGTTGAATCATTTACTACTGAGTGGGTTGGCTCTCCTTGCACAGCTCCAGTTTCTCTCCTTTTCATTGCTACATCTTTCATCTCTCTTCACTTACCACAGCTCAGCTAGGGAAGTTAATGAAGTCCTGTCTTTCACTAAAATCCTTGTTTTTAAGAGAATAGAAACTGAGCTGCCCTCAGCGATGTATGATTTATAACCAGGGGGGGAACAACCTCCCTCCTGTTGTCAAAACGGTAACAAGTGTTTCCACAACGCAGCACTGATTGTTTGGATGGTACTTGTAAATAAAACAGAGGCATCTGGACTGCTGAAAACACAACAAATGCAGGATGCTGCTCCTTCGAGAAGATCCAGTCTGTTTCTTCCTTTTAGGTAATCTGGATTTCATTCACTTCTCAAAAAGATTTGGGTTTGGTTTTTTTTTTTCTTGTGGGTCCACAGTGGGCAACATTTGCAACCCTTTTAACAGCCTGAAGTCTAAAAACCAAGCAGCCCACTTTTGTTTGGTAAATACAATTGAGAGGTTTTGAGTTAAGGCTCCAAACCCAGTTACAGGCATAGGTAGAAAAATGGATACAGGTCTTGCTGTGAAGTCACCTTGCAAAGTTGTCCACCTTCTCAAAGGCCAAGAGAGTAGAAATTTTGCAGTGCAGAATTCAGGATTGGCTTCATGGAGTTACGTGAAAAACTGAATCCAATTCAAAAAGCTGGCTTTTTGAAAAGCTTTTATAATTTATTAGCTATCATGGATTTAGCAGGATTCAGGAAATGAAATAATTATGAGCCGTGAACTGAGGACGACACATTTCTTTCATCACTGATTGCTTGTAATTTGCAGTCATACTTATTACTTTAATTATATTGCCATTTTATGTTTAGATAAGCATAGGAAGGAGGTATTTTTCTTTCTATAACTGAGCATTTTTTTTAACCTACTACGAACAGGCAACAAAAAAATGCAGGGTCTGGTGCTAGTCTTTGTTTCGTTATCATAAGCTCTGAGTTTAAGCTGTTTGGAATTACATTATTCTTTATATATTATGGCTTTCCTAGTAATATGGGTCTCCATAAGCTTATGTTTTGGAGTGGAAATGTTTCATCTTAGAAACAGGTATTGAATAGGTTGTACAGAAACAATTAGCAAGACATCCAGATATTTTCTGGGGGTGGGTTAGAAAAGGATTGTTGGCAGTGTACGTTTTATGCTTGAGCTTGACTTTAATATTGACCCAGAATATTGTGTATACTGCAGTTGTTTTAGTAGCTAAGGACCATCACTTAACAAAGTGCCAGGCAAACTGCTTCGTGGGTTTCTTTTCCTTAGTTAATGACACTCTCAGAGGTCTCCAGAATCTTCATCACGTAATTTAAACCATGCTCTGCTTCAGGTGATTGTCTGTCCAACTGTTTGTAATGCAACTGCTGTTTAAATATCTTCTCGCAGGCTTTTTTGATCCTGACTCTTCAGTGCTCTCCCTAAAGGGACCTTTTTAATGAAGGTTATCCCACGCTTAGTAATCTGTTGGAGAAGCCAGCAGCCATGCTCTGAGTTTGGGGCTGTCCCACTTTATGAGAGGAGGAGGAGGGAAATGTAGAAAGCTGTTGCCCTAAGGGTTCCTACTGTAGCTCCTGTACTCGGGAACTCTCTGGTGTAAAGAAGCACAACCACACAGTGGATTAAAAGTTCTGCAAGACTGTCTGGTCAGCAGTGCTGCCCGGGAGCGTTTTGAGGTAGGGAAGGATTTTTGCCTGTTACTGTGCTTGTCCTGTTTAAAGCCCCAGACTATTTGTTTTCTACTTACAAGTGGGAAATGTCTGTATGACAAACTGGAATCCTGCCTAAATCAGATCAGCTGGTTACATTCAGCTTATTTGGAGGTAGAAATGTTTGGTTCTTCTTAGATCCTGATAGATTTGTATTTCTATCATCTCATTTACTTCTGAGTTGATTTATGGGTTACTGTGCTCCACATTTATTCAGGCGGATCAATCTTCATACATCAAATATGTTGATTCCTGGCTCTTCTTCTGTCACAAGAAGGTTTGCTTCATATGCTCATGTTTTAGCACCCCACACCCCTTTTGGCTTCCAAATGCAAGCAGTTGCTGGCCCAGCAGTGCTCAATTTGTGTGGCCCTGGTGCAGAGGCAAGGTGTGTCACTGAGCTTCAGCAAGGGACTTGCATAAGCTCTTAATGTCACCCATGTACTGCTCCTTCTGCATGGCCCGAGTGTTAAGAGAGCTGCAGTTTGCATGCAGTTAAAAGTAATTAACTATTTAATTTGATAACTAATTTGGAAACAGGTTAAATGAGGGCCAGTAAAATCAAGTCAGCTGTTAACAGGGGTCCAGATACGTGGTCATGAACATTGCACAAAACGAGGAAAAGTGGAACTAGCCCTTGTTTGGTCCTCTGCTGTTGCATGGTCTAGGCAGAGTCTATCCTGGAAATGATCTGGGTCTGCTGAAGTAGGTAGTGAACAGCTCAGATAGGTGGGGTAATATCCTGCTCACAACTTTGCACCTTGTCTTCCCTCCTCCAAGTCTGGGGGATTGAAAGAAGCCATCTCATGCCTGGGTGGGAAAGGGTGGCTGAGGAATCTCTTCACGTATGCCTACTTTGCACTTAACACTGCTTCTGTGCTACCTTGTCTCATTTTAGCATCTGCTGCTGCCCAAATTTTTCATGCTGCCTTTTTTTTCCCGTGTCTTTGAAGAGGCAATGTGTGGGGCTGTGGAGGTTCTCTCTGTGCTTGGTGTATATGAACTTAACAGTTCATATTTACGTTGTCTGTATTTGGACAGGAATTAGATTTTGGTTTTTGCTTCTAGCGTGAACTTGCTGCCATGAGTAGGGAATAATCTGAAGCTCCAAAGCATCTGGCATTTTTGAAGACCGTTCTCTGCTACCACACAACGTGTAAGCATTTAAACCGTTATGTTTAGACTGCTGAGGAAAAAAAGATCAGAGTAGTCGAGCATAGCAAAAAACCAAGAGAGTCACAAATATGTGAATTCATTTCAGTAAGTGTTCCAGCAGCTGTAGGCTTCCTATTTAGTTCTAAAAAGGTCCTTGTGGAGTTCTGGCTGTTCCGAATTTTAAACGTATGCTCAAACATGGTCTCTCCTGATGAATAAAATAGCTAATTTTTCCACTTCCTCAAACTGTTTTCCTGATTCTGTTCACATTTCAACCTTGTGAACAGACTTTCTTTGCTCTAGCTTTTTGTAACGGCAGAATTAGATGATCGTAGTCTCAAAATCTCAGCTAGCTCTTCCCTTGCTAAATTCATTTTTCAGCTTGTCGCTTTGTTCTTTGCTGAGCTGGAATGAAATCAGGTTTGCTTATTAAGTCTCGCTGAAGCAGCGTTTGAATCCATCATGTGCATATGTGCCAGAGACTCGAGCCTTGCTCCCAGTGCTTACCTCGGTGTTTGAGCTCTCCATTTAAAATGGGGAAATAAAAAAAAGTGCATGATTCGGTTTGTTTGGGGTCTATTAGTACTAAAGACGTTTGGGAGGCTTGGAGGATTACTAAACTGATGGACAGCCTGGAGCCTTGGGGTGCAAAGTGCCTTCAGCTCTCTAGAAGTGGTGTGAGTGTCCTGTTAAAGCAGCAGTTGGTACTTTCATGTGGCGTAGTTGGGCTGCTTGAGCAGGTTTTTGAGTAAACTGGGTGGTGTAAAGTGTTTTCTAGTCATGTGGAGTCTTCTGATACGTTCTGGAGACATCACCTATAAATGAATTTTGATTTCAGAAGGAGCTAGAGATGTAAGGTTGTGTGCAAAGAAGAGGGTCTTCAAGGTTGATGTCATTTTTGTGTATGTGAAAATAGAGAAGGGACACAGGGAGTTACGAGAGCATTAAGATTGTGAAGGCTGCTTGGTGTTCAGAAAAGCTAGGAATAAATTAATGAAATGTGTTGCTTTATACGGTAATAATTAAAACAAGCTAATCCTGCAGCTGAATGCTTCCAAAAGCTTCATTTTTGAGTGTTTCACTATATCCATTTTCTGTGCCATCTTCACACATTTCCAGAGATGGATTTTTCTCTATGGCTGTGCAGACATCTGTGCAGATAAGCTGGCTGGTCAGCTGGGAGCCCGTTTAGAAAGAGAAACTGGGGTCGCTCAGGTGTTGAAATGGCGTTAAGAAGTTCTGCAGAAATAGTTGCTTTAGTTTGCCAGTGTGCTTGTGTGATTTTTTTTTTTGTTGTTGACTTGTGTTTGTGTGAGTCAGAACACCTCAACATGGGGAAGAACTTCTTTACTGTAAGAGTTGTAGAGCATTGGAACAGGCTCCCCAGGGAGGCTGTGGAGTCTCCTTCTCTGAAGGCTTTCCAGCCCTGTCTGGATGCATTTCTGAGTGATCTGCTCTAGTTCTGTCCTGCTCTGGCAGGGGGGGGGGGGTTTGGACTCGCTGATCTTCAGAGGTCCCTTCCAACCCCTAGCAGCCTGTGATTCTGGGACTTGATTTAATTACTTGTTCCGATTTACTAGTTAGCAACTTTTACTTTCCCATGTGTGCACCTGGGCACAGAGAAATGCCCACAAACGAGGTTCTTTTGTGTAGAAGCCTCATCAAACCTACATATTACCATCAAAAAAAAAAAAACAACCCCAAAACAGAATGCGAAAATGTTGCCGTTTTCATTCCGCTGGCATTCATACCGATCTCCGAACCTCTCTCGTTTCGAAACTTGCCAAATCTGGGGGAAGGTTTGACCCACGTCCTTTCGGGCCTGTTTATTCCCCAGCACGCCCGTGCAGCCAAGCTTTTCCTCCGGCGCTGGAAGCAGCTGCAGCGCGCTGGGCCGGGGAGCCCGCGTCCCGGCTAATTTGCCGAGGGGAAAGGAGCAGCGTTAAGAAGCTGAGGAGGGAGGACTATAAATACCACCCTGAGCTGAGTTACTATTGCTACGTTGCACGCTGGAAAAAAATAATGTCAGATCTCTTCGCCGCCCGACCCGGAATCGTCTGGAAGTGGCTAACTCTGCCGTTCGCCTCTTTCTTAGCTTGGAGCTGTGCTTTGGTGTTTTTTAGATGGATTTAATAAGATGGTTTCCATGATCACCTTTTCTCCCTTTCTTATCCGTCTCCTGCTTTCCAATGGCGTTTGAATGTAGTGCTCAACGTAGAAATTTTTCTGAGGAATGGAAATCTCTGAAAGTTTCACATTCCTCCAAAACCAGTAAAAATGGGTGAGTAGGGGTAGGAGAGACCCACGGGGGACCCCACGCCCACGGGGGACCCCACACAGAGGGAAAGGCAGGAGGTCAGCAGTGCCTGTCGTGTTTGGTGCCTCGCCTGAGGGCTGGATGAGCCTGGGTGCAGCTCTCACCCAGCTACACGTGCAAGCACCGTCTGGAAGAGGAGCCTGTTGCAGTACAAAGTGGTAGGGATGTGCACGTAACCCGGGGTTTCACGGCACAGGGATCTGTTTAGGGATGCGTCGGGGGCTCTGAGGTAAAGAGAAGCTTCTGCTGTGCTGTCTGTGCTTGAGGAGAGGGAAAACCGGGATGTGGGATCAGTCAGTGAAGCCTTTTGCAGAATCAGGAGAGGACAGTTGCTCACTATTCCAACGATGGCACCTTTCTCCACTGTCTAACCTCACCCAGCCTCACTAAGAAACCAGTATTACCCCCAGTTAATTTGTTTTCTATGACTTTGCAATACACAAATACACTCATTTAAGGAGCTTTTCCTACCTCTTGGCAAACCACTTCCCCCTCCCCGTTGATTTTTCTTATCCTTAGGGTTAGCTCTGGAGAGTACTTTGACAAATAAGTTAGCATCCAAAATACCAAATGGAGTCATGCCGCTGGGGAATTGTTGTAAACAGAAGAATTTGACCTCCACGCAGAACAAACTGCTGGCATTCTCCTCTCTTCCACAGTGAAGGGCAAAAATTCCCTGTGATGAATTTCTGTAGCCTGTGTTTGTGTGAGGTATTGAGCAGCTGAATCCTTAACGTTTGTGTTGCTTTTGTTATTTGTGGTGTTTACCAACAGGGTCCCAAAATATTTCCTTAAAGTCCAGGCTATTGCTGTGTGTATACCTTTAGTAAACCTCAGCAATATCTATCCCAAACCGACCAAGTTATAAATCTTCCCTAAAACTAACAAAGTGTGGGTTTGGAATATCTTCAGCAGATGTGTTGGCACGTGAGAGCAAATTTGGGAAGTTTCATGGATATTCCAGGTAATTCTTCCTCCGACGTCTCTGGATCCATTCAGGAACTGAAACTGATGCTTGTAAAAGACAAGAGTTCAAAAGTGGAAGCAGTTTATTCCATCTCTCAGAGATGAAGGACCTTGTTACGTTAGTTAGTTAGTTAGTTAGTTAGTTGACTTTGCTTTTCATCTGCTGACTTCTATCCTTCTATGGATTCTGGTTTTTGCCTTGTGAGAAAGAGCTGATGATCGTTCCTTACCTACCTCTCCTTTCACCTTCATGACAGTGGAGATCACATTTCTTTCTTCTGCTCTAAAAATGCAAAACCTATGAGGCTGAATCTCAAATGTGGTACAAAAGACAGTAGTTCAGTGTGGGAGGTGTCCCTCAATAGCTGTTCTGGTTGCTGCTCTAAGATAGTTGTGCAGAGCTATGCAGGTGCTGGAGGCAGATTGGTGAGTAGTTTCTTCCTACAAAACTTTTTGGATAGGTTCATTTATTTTTAGTAAAATACGTGAAAGTCTATCTTAAAATAAAGAATGGGCTTAAATAGCCTGAAAAGGGTATTTAAATGTTTGAGAATATTTAATATACGTACATGTTAGCATTAAATATTACTTGAGTGTGCACTGTAGGAAGGGTATAATAAAGCACAGAATAACAAGGGGTGAATTTGAGGTGAAGTCAGTTTTTATTTCTATTGGAGTAAATGGTGTGGTGCCACTGATGTTCACAGAATTATCCTCGAGTAATTCCAGCTTCACTTATGGCCATGTTCTGTATTTTTTCTGGCGCTGCATGAGTGCTTTACACATCTCTCGTGTCTAATAGCAAGGGCCTGTTTAGACCTGTTAATGTGGTGAGATGTAACATAATCTAGGATTGTGTTTTGATGTGGTACCATACGCTGCAGTACACCAAAAAGTAAAAAAAAAAGTTTCTCCTACTTACTTTTGCAATGGAAATACCTGGATTTTCCCTTCCATTTATATCTGTAAAAGAAGGAGGTATATGATACCTCATCCCTGGAAGTGTTGAAGACCTGGTTGGATGAGGCTCAGAGCGACCTGGTCCAGTGGGAGGGGGGTTGGAATGAGATGGTCTTTAAGGTCCCTTCCAACTCAAGCCATTCTATGATACCCAAGACTTTTTTCAGCGCGAGCTTTGACCCATCAATGAAGGCAATAAAATTTGAGTCCAGTCATGCACTCTCCATAGTTTCAGTTAACCAGCTATAGGCTGTCCCTTACTGTGCTGAGAGCTGGGCTGGGCTGCTCGGCGCATGTCTGCTGCTTGGGGGAATCTCTTTGAGGGGCTGGAAATGGCAGACCCAAATTTGTGGGTCTCAGCTGGACGTGGGGGGAAAAAACCAAGTGTCTTGCTGCTCCATTTTGGGTTGTTCAGCAAATGCATGTGCCCGGGTTGCTCAGTGCTTTGGCAAGACTTTAATCAGAGAAGATGTCTGTGGGCAACAGCAGAGGAGCATCTTTCCACCTCCTGTCAGATCAGGCCTGAAATGATGTCTGTCTCAATAACCAAAAGAGCCTTTTTTTTTGCCTTAGTATTGACTTCATGCTGCCAGAAGCACTCTGAAGTGAGTGCTTTGCCCTTGCAAAGCTATGCATAATATTTATGTTACTGCATGATGAATCTGTTGGGAATTTGCAGTGTGATGAAAACTGCCTCTCTTTCTTGCAGGGCTTTGAGCTACCTGCTTAGTGGGAGGTGTCCCTGCCATTGGCAGGCGGGGTTGGAACGAGATGGTCTTTGAGGTGCCTTCCAACCCAAACCATTCTGTGATTCTGTGATTTTCTGGAGGAGACTTTTGAGGTGAGGCAGATAGTGATGGCAGTGTGTGTGGGGGGGGGGGGAAACCCAACCAACAAAGACTAAATAAAATCCATGGGACAACGTTAAGCAGACGCAAAACCTAATGGCAAATATCTTTTTAATGCTTACTTCCTTTAAAAATGGGAATTGAACAAGATCTTTCCCTAGTTTTATATTAATGCTGAGAAGGAAGGCTTTCCTCTCTGCTCTGCCTCCTTCGTTCCTGCAAGCAGCAAAGCAGAGAGGGGCTCCAGTAAATCTCATTAATGGGTATGTCCTGAAGGATTTGGTTCACATGATGGGCTTAATTATTTCCTTCCCTGCACAGCTGCATTACAGGGTAAGCAGAGCTGCCCAGAAGTTGTTCTCTTACAGTGAGATGCAGGCGTAGGGAGCTCTGGCGGCATCCACAGCGGTGTTAGGAAATGAGCTTTACACAGAAATCGCTCAGATGAGTAATAAACGTGGAAGGGTTTGAGCAGCAAATGAGGAAGAAGTTCAGCAAAGCGATGGCTGCGCCTCAGAGGGTCACCCCAGCCCCCAGTTTTATAGAAAACAAGGAGTGCTTTCAAGCATGCTCCTCGTTCCTAGGGAAGCTGTGCTGAGTTCCACCTCAGCGTGAGGAAAAACTTCTTTGCTGTGAGAGTGACAGAGCCTGGCCCAGGCTGCCCAGAGAGGTTGTGGAGTCTCCTTCTC
>WTSP01016090.1:0-26605 GCA_025331215.1 Actenoides lindsayi
ATCTGTAAACATTCATCAGATCCCCTCTCAGGCTTCTCTTCTCCAGACTGAACAGCCCCAGGGCTCTCAGCCTTTCCTCATCAGAGAGATGTTCCAGTCTCTTCATCATCCTCATAGCCTCCCTTGGACTCTCTCTAGCATTTTTCTGTCCCTCTTGAACTGGGGAGACCAGAACTGGACCCAGTACTCCAGACGTGGTCTCATGTCGAATATGTCTAGCACTGAAGGCAGACCCTTCAAAACTCACATTGGCCATTACAAAACTTTAAGAGCAAGATTTTTTAATATGATTGTGAAGAGCTCTGCTGTTGAGTCCCTATTTTCACAAGAGCTCAGCACTTAAAACTCGGGGTGAAATAAATGCCAGGTCCTGTGCGCAAACAGCATTATTGATCTGTGAACAGACTTTAAACCCATAGTTTGAATGCTGAACAGCAGACATCTTTTCAGATGCTGCTTTTTTAAATCACTGCCTGGCGTATATTGGAGTCTGTGCTGTTAATATTCCTTCCGATATCATCTTAGCTTTGGCTTTTGAGTCTTGAAAGGTGCTTCTCAGCCACTCTGGCTGGACATGCTGCCTATCCAGGCAGCTCTCTCCAGGAAGTCCTTCACCCCAGCACCTCACAGAGGCTTGTTTCAGGTCCGCATTTGTGTGGAGGATTTGGGAAACGCTACAGAGTGAGTTAGCATGAGTTATTTGGCTGAAATAAGTTTTAAAAAAAATTTATGTATTTTTGTTAATGGACCCTTCAGGAATAGATTTCAAAGAATTTTGCAGAAGTGAGAGGCACGTACTTAGAAACAATGAACAAATCCACTCAATGCCACAGGACTCATGGTTCCGTCTTTTGCATTTTGGGTGAACAAAGCTTGAATATTTTGCATTACAAGGGGCCTTTTAGGACAGATACCTTGCAGAAACTGCACAAAAAAATATTTCATAATCTAAACCCACTCAAGCCTCATTCTTCCTCATCATCTCTGAGGTAGATCTGTCCTGGGTTGGGAAAGAGCCTGTCACAGAGCAGGTTAGGAGCACCCCTAGGACTGCTTTGTGGTGGGATCCAGGAGCACTCATGGCAGCAATGCAGATCGGTGCACAGATCCCACCCTTCTCTTCCTGGCTCATCAATTCCACTTTCATGCACAAAATTGCTCAAGCAAACACTAGCATAAAAATTCCAAGATGTCACCACCATCAAGCATTTCAAGCCCAGTGCTCTCTTCAGAGCTCAAAGCAGGAAGACTTACAAACATCTAATACAAGTAGCAAAAATGAATAATATATGAAAGAAAAAGCAAAAACCAGGGAACAGTCAGAAGTCTGAGCTGCTAATTGCCATACATTCCTCAAACAAAGTGACAGACAAGGAAAGGTTGAGCTGCTCGGATGGATGTGGCAGGCAGCACATGACAGCAGCACTGTGCTTCCCTCCCTGCACCTCACACACGCAGGGCATGCATGGGGACAGTGACACTGTCCCAGGCGGGAGGAGGTCAAATACATGAACAGGTGGATTCACATGAGCATGTACAGTTTGGTAAACCTGGGGGGTCAGATGCCACAACAGGAAAAGTCATTCCCCACAGCAGTTTTCAAATGTGAGACTTGTTCTCCTTACAAACACCTTCTCCTTGGACCATCTTACTGCAGCCCTCTTTTCTCTTCCTCTTCCTCCTCAGCTTTGATGCGCTTGAGGGTGGGAGAAATGCAATTGCCCAAATAATTTTCCTGCACATGCTGCTGGGTGAGGTTCCTCCTCTGTCTCAAACTGAAAATAAACTAGACCTGGGCCAACAACCCCTTTGATCTCACCAGTTGACACAGCCTCGTGGCCATCTCACTACGAGGTGTCCCCTGACACCTCATAGGCCCACCCCTCAGCCTTGGCAACAGCTTTACTGTGATGTCCTGAGGGATGCAGGTAGACAAAAAGCCTGGTGTTTGGAGGACTCTTCATGCTTGAGACAAGACACCTGTCAGTGAGTGGAATTTGCAGAGCAATTTCTGGGGATTTGGCACCTTTTCTGCTTAAAACCCATCTCCCTTCCCCTCCACTTCTGTGGTGCTCTCACCCCCAGTCACCCAGAAGCAGATCAGCTCCCACAGCCTTCCCCCTCCCGTGTAATTCCTTCGATAGCTCTCCACACCCTCAGCAGTACTTTGTTAGTTGACAGCTTTTATTTTATATTTCATTTGCCATTTGTCAGCCTGGTAACACAGATTCAAGTTCCTTTTTGATGTTTTCATGTTATCTACAAACACTTTAAAGTCTCAGCGCTTGCCGGGCTCCGGAGCTCGCTTCAGCACAGGCACTTCCCTCTAGTGGTCCAAAGGCAAGCAGAGTTTTTCAAAAAGTGAATCCTTTTCCAGGTGTTGTGGATCCACCCAGCTTCCACTGGCACCAGTGTGCGGGGATGATGGGTGGGCAGCGCTGCCCAGGAAAATGCCCACAGCTCCGTCCTCTCAGTACAACCCCAACCCATCCGGCTGCCGGGCCCTTCACAGGGAGACTGTCACACCATCTGCCTCAAGCATAGAAAACCTTCTTTGCTCAGAAAATATGGAAATAGGCAGATGGTGTCCCGTGACAAAACTGGATTCAATCCCTGTTCCTCAGTTCTGAGACCGCAAGGCTCAGTAAACATGGAATAATAAGTTAATTCTCTTTTGCACTCTGTGGTTGTAGAAGGCACTTGACTGTAAAGTTAAAGTGTGATTTAAAATGCTGTTATGCTGGGAAAACTGAAATTAAGAGTCTATTAAAATTACACAGTCACGGTCACTGTACCTGAACTTTGTCTTCCCTTGGTAGTGCTGCTAATAAATGTCATATTTAGAGACACAACACGAGCTGGGGCCAGTGCTAGTTCCTGCCCAGCTGCCTGGCTGCCCTTCCCGTGCTAACACGCTCAGTATCCTCCTGGAGACTGTCCCTGACACAGGACAATATGGGCGAGTGGTTTAAGCATAGGCATGTTTAGTTTAAGCATTGTACTGGAAAATCACTGCACATTTCTGAGACTAAAATGATGGTTTATAATTTTTCAAAGCTACCAATGAATGAATTTTCCTCGCAGATAAACTCATCTGTAACCCCTTGCTCATTGCAAAGATGCAGTAGGGAGACAGGTTATGTGAGTGAATTTGAACATGCTTTTTAGTGGTTTCCTAGTACAAACATTGGACAGTGACTGTAGATCTTCTAGATCTCCTTAAGCCCATCTTCCTACATAGCTAGAGGCAGCATAAAATCCATTCAAGATTCTCTGTAGGACAATTATGGAGCTCAGTCTGAGAGCTGAAAAGTCTGGTAGCAAGAACACAGCACTAAGCATCATCTCATAGATTATAGATTGGAGGATAAATGGACCTATTAATAGAAGGAGCCAGGTATTTCTGGACGGAACAGTGACCGCTTCATGAATTAGTCATGGAAACAATGAGAGGTGGATGCCATTTTAGGTGGTTTTGGTAAGGGAGGAAAGACTGTAGAGAAACTGGTTGTAGAAAATAACCTTGGATTGTTTGATCAGGAGTTGATTCAGTTTGAATTAAAGGGAAGGGAAAAAACCCAAACAAATAAGCCTGTCAGTAGGTTTTTGATTTCAAAACGGGTAAGGTAGGAGAAGCTAAGAAAATTATTTAGGGAAGTCAACTGGACACACAAGCTCAGGGAACTACATGTGGAGGAGATGTGGGATTCCTATAAGCCAAAGGTCCAAAAACATGGAATTTGCAACTCAGTGGAGGGGGGATGAAATGGTAGGTAGGGAAGAGTCCCAGGTGACTCCACAAATAACAACCTCAGGAAGGATATGAGCAGTAAGTGGGGAGGTCTGAGGAAGGGAACCAAGGGCTGAGAAGCAAATGTGGCTCCATGGGAGAGGAGAGCAGACAGCAGAGGAGGATTACAACATGCCGTGGTGTTATGGGATTCTAATAGCAAAGGTGGTGTTAGGTTTATTAATAATATAAGGATGAGGAAAGATGTGGGGCTACAGACTATAAGGTTGGATCAAGTCTTAAAATAATGCAGTGTAACAACTCCATGAAAATAGATCAACTTTACAGAAGGCTGATGAATAAGAGTTCTGAACTGGATATGTGCATGCCTGAGGCGAAAGCCTGAAGCAGAGCACTTGATACACTGAATTTCTGAACTGGAGAAAGGTAGCATGGAAACTGCAGGAACAATGTCACTTGACCCCTGTGGTATATGGGAATTTAAAACAAATTTCAAAAGGAAGATGAGAGAAGTGAAGGTAGAGTCTAGGAGGAAAAGGGACACCTATTTATCCAAGATAGCTCAAGACAGACTAACCCAGTACCTCCTTTCAATCAGATATCAGATATTCCAGGCAACAGATCTCATCTGTATGGACTTCAGTGAAGTATTTGATTCAGTGTCTCCTGGGAAATTATTATTTAAGATAGAAATGATGGGGAGTAGTGCAAGAATTGTAAGGAGCTAAAGACTTAGCTAGTAAAAGAGTACAGGCATGGTGCTGAAAGGGGAGCTGTTGGGCTTGGGGAAGGGAATGGTAATGTTTCAGGACTCAACCATGGAGTAGATCAAACTCATCTTCTACTCAGTTGACCTTGACAGAGGAAGCAGGAATGAAGTCATGAAATTTCTGCTGACACAGAACTGGAAGGTAAGGGTGATTCAGTGGAGTATCTGAAGAATTTGGTGTCTTTGAGAACTGGAGCAATAGAAAGAGAATGAAATTCCCAAGTAAGGCTTCAGGTCATGCATTTGTGAGCTCAGTCCCAGAATTTTGCTCTATTATAGGGCTTCCAGCTGGGAGCAAGAGAGGTAGACAAATACTCAAATACAGTCATTGTATTGCCGTTACTGTGATGGAACTGAAAACTCTGAAAGGTATGAGGCAGTAACAGATAAAAGTGTTTCCACAGAGGTTTCGCACGTTAACACTGCTGCACAAGCCGTTGATCAAATCTCATCTGAAATGCCATGTAGAGCTGCAGTTCAAAAATGTGAGTAGAAACTGGAGCAGATGAAACAAAGGGATGAAGAGTCAGTTCTCCAAGAGAAGATGGATTGTGAAGCCAGGCTGGAAGAGGAGTGATTGATCTTTATAAATTAAACAGCAGAGTAAACTTCAGGAAGGGATCTCTGAAGGGCAATGATAGCATAAGAATAGAACTCTATAGATAACCATGAACAGATTTGGCCAGGAGTTAGAAGAAGGTCCTGAACAGCAGGATGGAAGTCACATAAGTCTGTCAGGAGGAGCCACAGTGGTAGGACACACCATTGTTTTCAAACATGTCTATTAAAGGGATAAAGGTGATAGCTGGAGACAACGCAGGTGGGACAAAGCGAGATGTACTTTCTTATTCTGAAAAGCACTATGAAAAGTACACACGTGCACTCCAAAAAAGTCAAATCAAAGCTGTGTCATAACTCCAATGTCTGGCTTTTGCACAAGAGATAACCAAGAATCAATTTTAAATGTTCTTTGATGCATATTCAGAAATATTTTTTTTCACCTGCCTGAGGAGACCACAGACCAAATGATCTCTGTACATTGGGACTTAGAGAACAGCTGTAGCTGACTCCAAATGAAAGATTGTTTTATTGGCTCTTGCAGGCTTTCATCTGATCTCCTGCTTCAATTGTACATTAGCATTGTCATGACATCACCAAAGCTGCAAAATGGCCTATGCAACCATGTCCCCGGGGTGCAGTGTGGTGCCTGGCCCCTGGAGCCCAGGTCTGTTGGGCAGCCATGGGGTAGACACTGCCTAATCCAACAGCCCTCTGTGCCTGCCCCATGTCCACCTGACCCAGCACTACCTGCCGTTACCAGCCCAGGACTGGGAGGCACCAGGATACCCAGAATGGCAGTCTGGGAGGGATTTTCTCTTGTGCCATTGCTGAGGGCTGAGCAGGAATAAGTCTGAACCCAAGCTTCCTGCTCTTGAGGAATTCACCACATCGCAACCACTGGCTGTCCAGCAAATCACTGCTAGACTGGGGACAGCCTCAGCATGGGGACCTTGTCCTGAATGGGCAGGATCACACAGGAGCCCAGGTGTTTGGTGGCAACTTCCCTAAAGGATGTCTTTAATAAGAAGAGGGATTTCTCCATCTTCTGCAGGGATGTATGTTCAGTGCCAGCACCAGACCTTCTCCTGCAAGTTGTCTCCTTTTCCCTTTAAATTCTCTACAACATTCACTGGGATTGGTGTTGGCACAGAGATGTTCATGTGGTAGAGCCACAGTCTGTCCACGAACACAGACTCCATCAGCTGCTTCTCTTCCTTTCCCAAGAAAATGAGATGCCCTTTGTGTAAGGAACTTGCTATTTCTGTACCCAGATCCGTGTCTCTCAGGAGAATCAGCCATTAACTGCTATCACATATCCTGCAAATGCTCCTTGCTCTAATTAAGCAATAATTAATGGCTCCAATGTACTAGGTGGATTCCCAAGTTCTCTGCACTATACAATGAGTATCAAGTCAGTTTTCTGCTTTTCGATTTCAATTAAAAAAAAGCTAATATTCCCTTTTAGTGTCCTTGTGTCTACAGTCATAGTTCTCATTAGACATCACTATTACAGTGTCTCACTTGCTCCTCACATGAAATAATATTAAAAAAAAAAAAGTTTTTCCTTCATTTATTTTTTTTTTTCCCCTGTTATGAGCTCTATGCCTAGGCTTGGGTAAGAAAACTATTTTCAGCGGTATTTCAGTGACAGGTGACATCTCCATCTGAAGCCCACTGCAAACACCTTGTTCCATCACGTTGTGCTCCTTACTCAGACCACTTGGTCCTCTGCTCAGTTCTTGCAGCAAGGTCAGAATTAAGACGGTTTCTGTGTTGCATGGAGAATGTTATCTTTAATCTACACTTTGCATTTTCTTAATGATTCCTAAAAATACAAGGCTTCCTACCAAGGGAGCTTAGCTCATTATTTCTGGGTGTCTGTAGTGTATGGGCTGCATTTGGCTGCAATCCTAACACTCTGGGCTTGGCAGGGACAATGTGTGAAGCCTTAAAATGAGCATTATTTCCTTGGTCGATTTTTTTATATCTGTTTCAGACAAGGCAGGAGGAAGTGGATGTCCAACCACCTGACAATACCTTTAACTCTGCCCTGACAAGGCTTCCACTGAAGTGAAAAGATGTTGTCCTCCTTGGAGTGTGTGAAAGGCATCCTCTTGGTCTCCCTGCCCCTCTTCTCCATCCAGCGCAGGATCTCTAGTGCTGTAAACACTGATGGAGCTACAGTGACTGTCAGCAGTAAAGACTATGCCCCCCATCCCCCAAGCAAACCATTATGAATGAGGTTCTCCACACCACCCCTGTAGAGCTTAGGGCAGCCTTGGATCTGCTGAGAGAAGTACCCATCGGGAGTAGCCCAGAGGCACCAGCTATGGCTCAGCCAGACAACCTTGGGCAGAAACTAGAGTACCCTGGAGAGATACAGGCTCCAGGCTGGTTTGTTTTGGCTCCTCAAAATGGCCATGACAAACCACAAACCACCAAGGGACAATGCAGCTGCAGTTCAGCAAAGTCTCCGGGTGACATTCCCTTCCCTGGAGAGCAGGATCTGAAGCTGTTACTGCCTTCATGCCCTGCAGGACTTGGGTATTTCCAACTGGTGACTCAGCTCCTCAGGTTGCTGGAGCACTTGGGTTTCACTGTAGCCCCATTATTCTTTTTGTCTTGAGTGCATCTACCTTTAGGCTATTCGAGGCAGGTCTATTTCTGGAGACTTTTGTCCCAGAGGACTGGAAAATCTCTGTTCATGTGGGTTGGTGGGAACCTTGCAAAGGGTTGATACAGTCCATATGTTTCTGCTGAGCTGGTAGGCACTAATATGTTATTTTAGAAAATAGCAGTTATTAGCTTTTACCATGGAAAATTTGCATTTGTGGGACTCTATTTTTACTGCTTCATGTTGCCACTATTTCTACCACTAATTTATTGACTAGGTTAGGAAAAATGTTGTTCCCTGAATTGTCACTGTTGTGATGCCAACACTGAGCTCATCGTGGCTCCAGCAGTCTCTTAATTTGGAGTTACTGTGTCCCGTTTTAACGGGATATTGTCCATAAAACAGCACAGGCAGCTGAGCTGAGTAAACAGTGAAGGTGACTGGCTGGTCAGTGGTTTTCAATGAAAACAAAAGGGCTCAGTTTCCTTGTGGTTTTCATTTGGGAAATTGTGAGAGTTCATCATATTTGCTAAAAACATCCCAGCAATGGCTAAGGCTTTCATGGAAATGAAATGAATTCCAAAACTTCCCCAGAAATTTTGGCTCAAAGATATATTCTGACTTAAAAGTTCCTTTTTTACTATTTTCTACTCTGTCATTTGAAAACATTTCATTCACTGCTGTCAAAAGCAGCCCATGTGCTGCCCAATTCCCATCCTCCCCAACTCACAAGCTCTCCTCAGACTGGAAGGCCTCCAAGCAAACTGGTAACTGCTGGAAGACACCAGGCAGAGTGAGAGTCTTTTTGAAAAGTGCACAACAGAGAAGTGGAAACCAATCTTAACTGAACCTAAAACTTGGCCTGCTGGTTTGAAAAGAAGTTGTCGATGTCATTCATAATGGAGTAGGGTTTTGGTCACCTAACTTCTGCTTTCTCAAAGTTTGGTCTCTGGTCATCTGCATAGGCTCCTAGTGCAGGAAAGGCAGATGTAGCTGCAGAGAGCTGTCAGCACATCCTGACATGCAGTCAAACGGTCTGAAGCACCAGCAGAAGAAGCTGCTCTCTAATGGCTGATGACTGTAAGGGTCTCTGAGCAGCCACCAAGCTGTCAGGCAGCAAGTAGAGATGGTGCTAATCCTGCACGTAACATTATCACTACCTAGTGCTTGTAACTTCTGCTTTCTGCAGTGAAGGACTTAGGCACGATGTGGACACAGCCCGAGCTCACTGGGCCAGAGCCTGCCTGTGTAGGAGGCGAGTTGCAGCCCATCACACTCTGACCTGATCCAGCAGGTCTATATTGCCCTCCTTTATAGGATGCCCATGGCTCAGGCTCTGTACATCTGTAGGAGAAACCAACCTGCAGCTTCCAGCAGCTCTGCAACCACAGGTCTGCATCACTGATGCCAGGGGACAGATGGAGGTGGTTGGGTTGAGTGCAGTGTGTTCAGCCCACATGGGAACTTGAGCATGCCCAAAGGCCAACGTGGAAGCTCAGTGATATGAGGTGAATCTGGAAAATCACTTGGTGAGTTTGTCAGGTCCTGCACTTGGGTCGTAACAACCCGCTGCAGCACTCTAGGCTGGGGGAGCAGTGACTGGAAACTGCCTGGTGGAAAAGGACCTGGGGGGGGTTGGTCGACAGTTTGCTGGTGATGAGCCAGTGTGTGCCCAGGTGGACAAGAAGACTACCAGCATCCTGGCTTGTGTCAGCACTGGTGTGGCCAGCCGGACTAGGGAAGGGACTGTTCCTCCATACTGGGGACTGGTGAGGCCACACCTCAAATCCTGGGTTCAGTGTTGGGCCCCTCACTCCCAGAAGGACATTGAGGGGCTGGAGAGTGTCCAGAGAAGGTCAACAAAGCTGGGGAAGAGGCTGAAGCACTAGGCTGGGGAGGAGCAACTGAGGGACCTGGGATTGTTGAGCCTGGAGCAAAGGAGGCTCAGGGGAGACCTTCTGGGTCTCGACAGCTCCCTAACAGGAGGTTGGAGCCAGCTCTGCTCCCAGGGAACAAGAGACAGGACAAGAGGAAGTGGTGTCAAGTTTCCCCAGGGGAGGTTTAGGTTGGACATTAGGAGAAATTTCTTCTCTGCAAGGGTTGTCCAGGGCTGTTCCAGGCTGCCAATGGTAATGGTGGAGTCCCCATCTGTTGCGGTTTAAGTGTGAACAGACTGAGTGGGGGGATGGGTGGTAACCCCAGAACCCTGAGAAGTCAGAGGGCAGCTGTGATCCCCTCCCCTTCCCTTCCACCCTCCACAGAAGAAGGAGACAGGAAGGTCAGGGGGACTCTTCCTTCCTGGGCCCTGCAGCTGCAATGGTGTCTCAGCCGGGCTGGGCCTGACGCCACGTGCACCACACCATCCATCTCCACACAAGGGCAGGTTTGGGATGGATTTCTGGATCCTTCTGCCCTTAATATTCCCGTTTCTGTTTTTCTCCTGTTATCCACTAAATTTATTATATTCTTAGCTTCCATTCTTAGATAAGGCATTTTTCTTTTTACTTATTCCCCTTTTTATCCAACCCTGGTAGGGAGGGGGGAGGGGGGCTAATCCTGCTCTGTGTTCCATATGGGCTTGTCCTGAGACTTAAGCAGAGACACCATCCCTGGAGGGGTTTCAAAGCTGTGGAGATGTGGTGCTGAGGGATGTGGGTTAGTGGTGCCTTGGCAGTGCTGGGGCAATGGTTGGACTCGATGATCTCGAAGGTCTCTTCCTTCCTCTCTCTCAAAATGATTCCATGATTCTATACACTCCTCCACGGGCTGGGCTTGCAGGCTGTGTGCCGAGTGAAGTGCCAATGTCCCCAGGGAAGCCTGGAGAGCCAACCTGCCTCCTCTTCCTGAGGTTCCCAGTGAGGATCAGCACAGACCTGGTGTGTAGGGTGGGAAAGAAGCTGTTTCTGGGTCATTTTGATGTTACCCCAGGGGTTGTGAACAGGGTCAGAGAGGCTGATATTGAGAGAAGGGAGTAGAGGACATCGCTGCTTTCCTTCTCTGCTGTTGTCAAGGCTTTGTGCCACATTCCCAAATGGAGCGACACAGCTTCACATGCAGCATGAGCTACTCCTGGCTCCTGTGCCAGGTACAGCCTGTTGCCTCCTTCTGCTGGCTTCCCAGCACACACTTGGTGCATTGAGAGTCTAAATGGGGAACAACCACCAACAGTCATGCTCAGCACAGCCCTGTGTTGAGCCTTTTGTCTTCAGGTTGCCCTTCTGTAGAGCATTAGATCAAATTCTCATGGACAATTAGAACTGGGAGAATATTAACAAAGGAGAAAATTATGCATTGAACATTTTGCTTGCAAAATTCACTGAATAAATTATTCAGATTTAATGTGGAAGAATAATGGAGGAAATAATTGAATAATGAAATATCATAAAATTAATGGGCTATTCTATTAATAATTTTACATCTTGGTCTGATAGAATAGAACGGGGAATGAGAATAAAGAAAAAAATAATTTGGGAAAGTTTTGGTGAAACCAGAGTGATGGGTCTGTTTATGAAAGCGCACGCAGCATTGTCAGCACTCATTAATTTATCATGATGAAATGCCCTGAGCACTGAGTCCACATGCAACTCTCAATCTTCCACCTCTGTGATAGCACCAAAAAAATTAAACCAATCAGCTGAATTTGGCCTCCCCCAAGTATTACCCACTGATGTTTAGGGCAACCTTGTGACCTTTCAAAGTCAACTTGTGAGATTTGGGCTCCCACTGGTAAACCCTCGGGAAGTTGTGAAACTGCGAGAGCAGCTGCTGTCTGCCTGTTGTTGGCTGGGCTACAGAAAATGCCCACAGGCTTTGCTGGGTGTTGGTGAAGCCAATGGGCAATTTGGATTACTTCCAAAGGTCTGAAGTTAGGTGAGATGAACCCCACTGCAAGAAGACTCAATGTCTTAGCAAGACCCTTCAGGGTAGCTGCAGCAAATCAAGGGTGGAAGTCTGATCACTGAACTGCTCAACTCTTCAATGGGTCCTGGGCATCCACAGCCTTTTATTTTGCCCAGTAAGGAGGTGCAGACACTTCATTTCACATCGTTTACCCCAGAATGTATGGGGCTGAGGTGGAACCTGTCTCTGTACGCAGTGGGAGGGCAGCCTTGCTGCAGACCCACGTAGCAAGGCTTACGTTTCTTTTCATTAGTTACCATAACTGATGAACCCGCAGAGGGTCAGTATGTTCTTTAGCAATTAACTGAGCTCCAGAGACTGTAATTTGTCTTGTTCATGTTACAGCACCAAATGAATTTTGCTGTGTTTAATAATCATTCTAAAAGCAGATCACAGAGCCAGGAGGGAGGGAGAGATTGTATCAATCATTTGTTTTCTAACTCTTTCAAGGAATTTCCTACTGTGTTTAATTTCTTGCTGGTAAGTCCTACATGAGCCTCGGGAAGGCGGGCACTGCTATTATTATTCATTTTTAAATCATCAGAGGAAACTATTTAGCTGCTCTAGAAAATTAACATGCTCCCAAATTCAGGAGGAGCCAACAATTGGGAAAAATGCAATTTTCACGGACGCTGTCGTATTTGTCTAAGTGGTATAATTTAGGGCAGCTTCATTTAGGGAGTTTTGAAGGAAATTTAGCTAAAGTCCTTGGATCCCTGCTGCAGAGAATCACTTCTGGGCTATGGGACTGGGTCATTACCCCACTTTGCAAATGAGGCAGAGAGAGAGAAATTGGCTTGCCTGGAGCACCTGAGTGATACTCCAGCCTCCCAAATCCCAGGCTGGGACTCAGGGCCATGGCTACCAGGGTGAGAGCACAACCTTTGCTGCTACGGTGCTGCTTCTCTGTCCTGTTTCAGCTAGGTAAGGGGTGGTATTAGAAATAGCCACAGAGAAACAGCTCAGAAAATGGAAAGCAGACTAGAATTCACACTGGTTAAAGAGAAAAAAAAAAAAAAAACAAACCAACACAACACAATAATCAGCATTTGCTCTGAAAGACAGCTCATCTTGAAGAAATTGTCAAAAATCAGGTAAGCAAATCATCCATGTTCTGTGGGGAAAGGCTGCTCTTACCTCACTCTGTCTGAACTCATCCACTGGAACTGCTCTGAGGTTGGTCTCTGGGGCTTAGAAGGAAAGCGCTTCAGACAGGTCCTCTGGAGGAAAAGCATCCCCCTTCATCCTGCCCACCTTGGCCACGTTTCTTAAAGGCTTCCCTTTCCAATAACTAGGCAATGCCCACTTGCAGCACCACACTTTGGAACTGGCGTGGCAAAGAAAACCAAAAACCTTTGAAACCTCTTGATGATGCCCATTGGTACTCGCCCCCCAAATACCCTGGATGACACTGCCCTGTGTGATGTTAACAGCCCATAGAGAGGGTTTATACCATTCTTCAATTATCCACAGCAGCAGCAAATAAAAAGGTCCTGAATGACTCAAATCATTGCTCCTGAAGGTGCCTAACCTTAGCCTGGAGGCTTTGGATTGGGCATTATGCCCATCTCAAGAAAACCCTGACCTGATCCTGGTGCACCATGCTCTAGTTGAGTCACTGGCACTTCAGAGAGTGATTTCTGTTCATAGACATGATCTCCCCTGCACCTGAATGTTTTATCTGAGTGTATGTCCCCGGATCTCAGCCCTGTGCATTGAGTTGCTCCAGTGCAGTGCCTCTGATATTGGTGTGGAGGTGGCCTGGCACCCAGCTCTGCTCTGCAGCAGTGGCCATGGGTGCACCAGCCATCCTTTCCCTTGGGGGAAGCCTCACATGAGCTGGGCTCTTCTCCATGGGATTTTCTGCTTCAGGAGATATTTGGGTTTCTGCTGTGACATCCTGCAGATGTGACATGTTTTGGCATTATGTGTCCATTCAGTGACACCCAATGGGAGACATTTCTCACATAGTTTTCTTGCCAGACATCAAGTATGCAAAATTTGAAACAAATAATTAGAAAGAAAGTTGCCATAATAATGCTGAAATATCAGACCTATTTGAAAAGAATTTAAATAATTTAATTTTTTTAAGCATTGGACAGACTTTAAAATGACAATTCCCTGTCCCTCTTCCTTCTCATCGTTCTGGTGGCAAAGGCATCATCACCAGCTCGATCAGTGCAGCTGGTCCATGGGGAAGGTACCTTCTTTAAGGTCTGGGAATCAGGTTTGGGGTCCCTTTTTCAGAGGCGGACCAAGGTCGGAGCTCTGGGTCTGCACTAGAGGGCACTCGTGCCATGCAGAAGTTGTGCTGATGCTTCCCCAAAAGACTGAGGCTATTTCTGAGGCTGTTGAGGAGTTTTAAGGAAATTGAGAGAACAGAGGATAAAGGAAGATACAAAGGAAGACAATAGGTGGAGAAGAGGTGAATGGTCTGCTGTCATGGTAGGGAGCTCTTCTGCAGACCCTGTGAGCTCTGTGCTGGGACCAGGGTTGTTCAACATATTCATGGCTTGGAGAAGGCAGTGAGCTGCAAAATGCCAACTACTGCTGATGATAAAAAGTTACTCCAAGTAGGAAGGAGAAGAGTAAAATGTGACTGGCTTTAGCAGGACATTACCAGACTCTATGAACAATGAAATGGGAGAGGAACTCTGGTGCAGTTAAGTGTGAAGTGGTACAACTGGTGGCACACCCAAGTGACTCCAGTCTCACCAACCACCACTTGAGAATAAGATCATTTCATGAAAGTGTCTCTTCCAGTGGAGCAGAGGCTCACCCACCCTCTCCAGCTGGAGCCACCACCACATCAACCCACGGTGGCAGGAGCCCCCCCAACACGCAGCTCTTGCCACACATGTGGTGCCTGATCTTGCATTTGCTGCCAAAATCCAGTCCCACAGGGATCAGATTCCTCAGTGTTATTTTTCTGTGCTGTCAGGGTTTAGTTCAGATGATGTGAACTCTGCATGAAAAATCCACTCCCCATATCACACCCACTGCACGCGGCTGCTGAGGGTTAGACAACGACTTTCCTGTCTGCAGCCAGTTTATTTATTGAGGTGACCGATCCGTCTGGGCTGTGCTCAAAGTCTGGTGCTGCTGCCTGAAAATTCTGCTTTAATCACCTCTGCTTTGCTCTTTCTTTAGGGATAGAATAATAAATCCTTGTGCTGCCTTAATAAAGAAGAATTAAGGATCATATTTTAGTTTCCCAAGAAGCTGGGAACTGCGTTGACTGAATGGCTTCATTATTAACACTTCTTGCATTAACGGAGAAAACTTGAGCTTCCCCACATGGGCTGTACTGGCACTGGGAGAGGGGCAGGATTTGGTTCCTGCTTGACTGAGGTGGGGGATGTATGTACAGCAGGCAGACAGGTCATTTGGGCAGATCCATACATGCAAATCTTTATACCTAAATTCAAAACAGGCCCTGGCTGCTGTGTGATAGGAGATAAATATTGAGCCCACGGGCCCAAGTGTTTCTACTGCAGGGTTTTTAGGTCTGTGCTTGCTCGCCCTCCCACCTCTAAGCCTGAGTCTGGCAGAGTCCAAGCATCAGCAACCATCGATGGGGCTGAAAACTCATTTTCTGGACTTCTGCAACAGTTTCTTCCACTCAACCCACCTACAGACCTCATTTCCCATGGCTGATTTCTACCATCAGATGTTTGGAAGCACTTGTCTCCTGAGGAGCTCTGCCCGCTCAGGCTGCGCAGAAGCTCATCGTGCCATGCTGGCACAAGCCAACCGGCATGAGATGTAATATGAAAGCCTGCTCAGCGAGGAGAGGTTGTCTCAGCTGATAGGCCTGGTAACAGGAGCCCATAGGTGTGCCCAGATGCTTTTTTTCTCTGATATGACAGCTCTTCTGATCATTATTTTTCCTTGTTGAAACCTTGGCCTCCTCACTGAGAGGTCGGTGTCTTCTGCCCATCCTCAAAAGTCCTGTCTCCTACTTAATGACAGCTGTGTTCACAAACCAGTGTTTTCTGGGCTTTCTTTCCTTTCAGGACATTTGAGAAGAGCTCCAAGGATCTTCCTACAGCCATCCAGATGCCTGGTTTTAGTCTTGCTATAATGAGATGCACTCGCACATGCTGGAGTTGAACACTTGGAGCACAAGCCAGCCTTGTGCCCAAACCACTGGCCATTTCCTGGGACATTTTGGAATCTATTTTAAGGAGGTAGAGGTTTGGAAAGACTGGAGATGAGTTGGGGATCAGAGACACAGAGGCAACACCACCAACATCAGAACTTCCTTTGCTCCCTACCCATCCTGCAGACTGCTCACCTATGTTGGCTTCAGCCTGTGCTTGTGACCTCTGTGTTTCCCACCATGTACAAAGGGGGATGTGTGGAGGAGACGGGTTGGTGCCATCATGCCCAAAAGGACTCAGGCAGCTTTCAGCAGACTGAGGGTACAACACAACCAGCCCAATATTTAGTCCCAAAGCCTCCTTGTTAAGAAGTGCCAGGGGACGATGTGTCTACCACTCAGCCTTGCCTGGCACTGCCAGATCCTTGGGCACCTTTGACCTGATGGGAAGGGAGAAATATTCAGGATTTTAGCACTTTAGCAGAGTAGTCAAGAGTTGCTCCAGCTCCATCAGGGCAGTTCTCAGGCCAGGAGCACAGTACGGAGTTGAAGAACTGGCCATTACAGAGGACATGTGAGACAATCCCAGGGGAAGCAGCAGGGCCTCTCAGCTCAGATGGTGGGTGCCTGGTGGGTCAGGACATGACCTAGAGCCCCAGGTTCTCTTGGTCTGGACAACCCCTCACTTCTCATAGCTGAATGTCTCTGACCCTTGAAGCCAAGACTTGGTTCACAAGGAACACCAAGACAAGGTCCTTCACAAGGAGGTCTAGTTTTCCATTTAGTCATCTGGGTAGGAGGAAAGCAGGCCTTGGAGAGAAGAAGGTCCAAAGACTTGGCTAAGAGGGATGTAATTGGTCTTCCAGTCCCTGGGGCCAGGCTGGCAGAGGCCTGCTGATGGCACTGCTGCTATCTCAGTCAGCATGAAGAGCTCTGAACAGTACCAGACAAGTGCAAAATGCCATTTCCTTCACAAAGAGGATCAGCACAAAGGGACAGGTCTGAGATCCACCTGTATTTTAATGAACATGCAAAGCTGAGGTCCCCAGTATCTGGATGGGATCTCACGGTGCTCCATCAGCATCAGGTGTTGGTAGCTGGCAGGATCCAACCCACCCAACCAGAAAAAGAGGAGCTACTAACCCACTTGGATTTAATGAGCAAAGCACACGTGTAGCTGCCATCTCTGAGGGCCGGGCTCCAGCTGCTGGAGCTCAGAGGCCTGGAAGAGCAAAGCATTCCCTGTTGGCTTCTCTAGACCCAGAAGAGGGCAAACTGGTTTCACAGTCTTTCTTCCTTTGAAGTCTTATTTCACAGGACAGAGACAAAATAAGGAAAGATCTAGAATAAAATTAAGGATTAGGCAACATGAAACTCCAATGGAAATCCGTTAATTACTGCTCGAATGAGTGATTCTAGCAGAGCAAGACTGCACTTGATGCAGTTAGAAAGTAACTGTCTCCCTCTAGCTCAGGGACAAACTGCTTTGGCCAAGAGGCACTGAGCCTGAAGAGCTGCCCCCAAACCACGTTCCTCTTGAGCACTCAAACCAAGATGCTGTGAAGTGGCCGTGGCAGCCAGACAGGTCTGCCCGAGCGAGGCAGAGCACCCCAATAGCAGCAGAAGGGCAGGGAGATGGGGTCTTGTGCTGTGCCACATTCCTGGGGGTTGACCTGTCTGACCACAGCCTTACTCACTTGACCTGAGGTGTCCTCACCTGCTGCTCTTCTGAGACCTGGCTGCATCCTCTGAGCTCACCACAGCCTGGCATGTCCTGCTATACTGTCCAAAAGCTCCTTTGCAGAGCAAGGTTGGACACAAGCTTTGGAAGAGAGCCTGGTGCATACATAGGCTCTCATGCTGTAACATTTGGGAGCTTGGTTTTAACACCCCCCTGTTTCAGATTCTGCCATCATGCCACCGATTTTCCTTAGTCACATCATGATAGCATGCTGCAGAAGGAAGCATGTATGTCCCAAAATACAGCTACCATATAAAGCCACCCTAGCAGGTAACCCAACAGAAAAGCATCTCTGAGGAAGCTGGTATGGGAACCTGATGATATGTGCCCTAAAGCTCCAGCACTTACCAGCTACCCAGCTAAGTGCATCCTACCAGCCTTTCCAAAGTGTGAGGGGCAAAATGAAAAGCTCGACATGCCAAGTTCATGTGCTGACTGTAAGGCTTGTGATACTCTCTCCACCCTTCCTGTAGAGAGGCCTTTATTTCATGCAGTCATCTGGGAGACTTTCTAGAAGGGGTCATCCCCACCTATAGGTGTTGGCTGACCTAAGCCCATCTTGCCTAAGCCAACATGTTGAACATGAGCTGGTAGCGTGAGGCCAACATTTCAGAGGTCTATCTAAACAGATATATTGAGATCCCTGCAATCCTACCACCTTGTCCTTCAAATTGCAGGAAAGCAACTAAATCCATTACATTGTAATGGATTTAGTCACCATCTGTTTCTTTGCTTATCTGAAGAGTTATTGATTAGGTTGGTCCTTGGAATGTTTATTTTGTAGATGGTTTGTTGTAAGCTTGGTCATTTATTCTAAAGTTCCCCTGTCCATTTGCTGAGAGCTACACCCACAAAAAGGGAGATCACAGAGCCCCAGGCAGAACCTGCTTTAGAGGAAAACCCTTGCTCTTAGCTCATGCTGGATAACCCTACCCAAATCAGAAGGACTGCAAGGGCATGTCCCAGAGAGCAGTGTCTGGTCCTTGCCTTTTCACATGAAAAGTGCAGTGTCTCTTCCCCATAATTTAAGCCTGATGACTTTGAGCAAGACTTATTTAATTTGCTGTCATGCTTTGCTCATTAAATCCCCTGAATTACTTTATTTACTAACACACTTCTTCTAAATTACTTTATTACTTAACTAAATTAATTTGTTTACAATGGATGGCAGAAGAGAAATCTAGCTGAAGCTCTTCCTCTCTGACAGTCACCCAAACCACAGTGTGATAGTGGCAATGACACAGCACTGGAGTTTGGGTGTTCCCAGAACGTTGCATAAACTCTGGACAAAGCAGCCAATGTGTCTCTCAGAAGGACATTTCCCCAAAGTCGGGGGCAGATTTTCAGATGACTTAATTGTCCCCAGATGTTGCTTGTCCAAGTGAATACAAGCCAGATCCCTTCAAGCACAGCTTTAATGGAGTGTACAGCACAAAGTAAGCTATGGGAAGTCTGGGCTGATCCTTGTAGTATGTTATCTTCCAACTGACTGGATTTACAATGGATTCTGTTGGAAGCACTGAACTCTGAGCAACCAACTAAATGACCGGAGACAAAACAAATGCTCCTTTAGCTTCTGCATTTCTACTGGGTCATTCAGGTGTACTGAAGGTTTTTTACTGTGTTTATTGTTTGGGTTTTTTTATTTTTTTAAATAGGTTCATTAGAATGGCACAAGCCAAGAGTAAGAGTAAACATGCTGCTGGTTCTTTGCAATGCTCTGAAAGATAATGAACAACAGCCTTTCCAAGAGACCCAGAGGGAGTTTTGCTCAGTGTAAGACCAGAAATGAGGCTGTATGCTATTAGAGGGTCTGATGGGAAAAAAATTTCAGGGATGACTTCTTGAAGGCACCCAAAAGACAGTCCCTCACCTAACCCTGGTTATTCTGGATGAACAATAGCTTTCTTAATCCTACAAAAGTGCCTGCTGCTGTCTTGAGAGTACTTGGAAAAGATGGTATCTTTAGCAATTGCTATAAACCAGAGTGGAAATATTGTTTGGGGAATCAATGGTTCTGCATCTGCTTGGTGTCCAGTAAGTATCCAAGGGTCCCTAATGGGGCCCAGTGAATTATATCCTCAGTCACAGTATACGAGTCATGGACTGTCTCTTTCCTACTCAGCTCTAGCAGACACAATATTGAGTTGAGCTCATCCTACTCCTTCTGCCCACCATGAGCCAGGCATGTGCACTGACACTCAAGACAGTCACATTGGCATCCCAATGAGATTTTTACAGCACACACTTTTAAATCTCCTCTTGAAATTGCATTAATTCTGCATTAATTCTGTAAACTTACCATGTGGTGCTGCTACAGCTACAGCAGTTACAATATGGAGAGAGTCTCCTGGAAATTAAATGGTATGAGAGACCCTTATCATCAGGCATCTGGATGTGTTCAGCATCACTCCTGGCACATTTAGTGTAACTCTCACAGCACGTTACAATATGGGGCTCTTTATTAGACCATCTGTGCTGGATTCCTCCTTTACTTCAGGTATTATAGAGCAGCAATGTGAAGATCGACAGTGCAAGTGGGAGACTTTGCTCCGCCTTCAGCTTCACCTCTGTGGGTTTTACAGGGGGAGATTTCCAGTCACAGTACCCAAGGGCTGCTGAGCTATTCATCCCCTTCTTGCTCTCACTTCTTACTTGCTTACATTTGCAGGAGGGCAGACTGTTTGCCAGATCCAGCCAGAGAAGGGCTGAGCATAAAGCATGCCTGCTTGCCAACTAGTTATTTGCATTTCTTGAGCTCACGGTATTTACATTTTTTTGGTACAGAGCTGAGATAAGTATTTGAACTGTCAGCAGTGTTGTGCTTTCCCAAACCTTTCATCTGAGGCTTGATGAGCTGAGTTTTTGGAGAGGAGTTAAATGAGGAGCAAGCACCGATGCTGCCAGGGACCAGCATGGAAGTTTCACCACACTCTAGTTTGTATCATTTACACTGTTGGGTCTGATTGGTGACACAGCAAAATGACAGTATCAATATTTGCTTATTTGCTCGCTGAAATACTGTGTTTTACAGTGCCAAGGCAGTGCAGCTTATGCTTATACTTCTGCTTCTGCTGCAGTAGCTGCTTCAGAACAGATGTGTCAATCCCATTTTTTTTAATGCACTTACATTATTAACCTATCCTAACAACTACTGCAGGAGAACGTGTGATATACTGCAGCCCTTATCCTGCGAGTGGGAAATTACTTTTATTTCTTCTGTTAGGATTCGCATGTAGGTCAGCATCGAGACCTACTCAATAAACTGAAGTCATTTTTTATCTGCAGCTAACACGAGTGCTGGGGCTTTCGACATGGCTTAGAAATGGTTAAGCTCCTGTAGCTTAGCAACTCATCTGTAATTAAGGACATCTGTCTATAAAACAGATCTATAAAAAATTCTCCTCTATTACGGGCTGTTGTGCTGACAGGTGCTAATGGCTGCCATTAGCTAAGGTTTTGTTCCCAGACGGTGACAGAGCTCATTAAAAGCAGTGATTCTGCCATGCCTTCCTGGGACCAGGGGACCATCAGACACTTTGTGTGATGGGCACCAGCTCTCCAGAGTGGTGGCCCTGGGCTCATGGCAGGGCTCGGGGTGCCCATGGCAGAGCAGCCTGCACCTATTATACACAAATTGCCAGCTAGAGCACAAAACCCTGAACTTCTGGGGGACTGGAAGTGTCTGATATGATACTAAGAAATACCAATTTCTTTATGTTTCACAAGTGTTCCTGATAATTCTTGGAAAGGCAATTTGAGTTGTGCCTGCAAATCTCGTTAGGCCTGCGCAGCACTGACAGCTACGCTTTGTTCCCTGAACAAGTTGGATTTTGCTCTTTGCTAATCTGAAGGGGGTCAAGGGTAAAATTTTGTATTCCGGGGGGGACTCCAGGGAAAAGTTTCAGCAGCCTAAAGAGGGACAGCTGCATTCCAGAAATAATTCTTGTTCTCTTAGCACAGGGACAAAATGGGCACCCTTGGAGCAAGATGTTTATTCCAAACATCATATAATTTTTTTCAAGAGCCTAAAGCAACTCTTGCTGGCTTCCACGAAAAGTTTACAAGGGTATTTCAAAGGAAGACAGAAACTTCAACTTAATATTTGCCACTGGGCTGCTCACAAACACCAACAGGCAAGGAGAGCCTGGGAGAGTCAAACCAAACTTCAAGGCTCATTTTAAGGTTAGAAGAAACCTAACGCCATGTAATATTTATAACTTTTTCAACCTTCACTTATCTAGCTTCATCTTCACACTATGAATGATAAAAAAAAATAATTAATTTTCAAGCATGGCTACAAGAGCAGTAGCAAAATACGTGTTTCCTTTTCCATGCAGGAGATAAAATGCAGTGCTGAAATTCATCAGGTTTCTTATAGTTGACAGCACACAGCTTATTGGCTTTTGGTAGAATCATTACCAGGGTCTATTCAAGCCATTTACAGAGTCCATCACATTGTCAGGCCTTTGTTTGTATGACGAGGTGGTCTCTCATCAACAGTATTACACAATTTGAATTGAGAGCTTGGCTCCGGTGAGTTGTTATTGATGGCTTGCTAGAAATCCAACATGATGTAACAATTTCTTTTGCTGTAGATAAATAGCCCTGTAAATACTGTCGCGAGAGCTCGCTGTGGCTCCAGGGTGGATGTTTCCAGCTATGGAAAACAAACATCTCAGCTTTGGTTTGGTGCCCACTACTGAGCTTTGGCCTTTATAAAGCAGTGGGAGGTCACTGTCCTGTGACTCCCTTTATAATCCTTTTGTTCAGAAAACATTTTTGAAGATTGCTAAGATTATCTGTGATTCATGCCAATAAGGCCTAATTTGCCATACACTAACATTTCCACTTTGTAGCAATTTCCCCGATCCCTGGGTAAAAGCAAAGAACACAGAGGAAGCTTTTATTTTCTGTGAAAAGCAGAAGCATTTTAACTGTCAAGTTTTGCTTTTCTTACTCCACATCACATACGCAAAACTGGGACAACTCAACGGCGTTGTCAAACAGTCTGGATCAGAAAAAAACAGGCATGCAGACAGGAATCATTTGAGAGGAGAAACAATCTAAAAGATATTTTCTGGTGCTTGGAATCTGCAGTAAGCATTGAGGATCAAGCCCTTTTTGCCAAAGTAGTCAGGCAATAAGTTAGATGCAGTGAAACAGATGAAGTTTAACTGAGAGTGGCCACTATGGGTAAGTGCAATGCATACTGATCCAGGAGCAAACAGCAGCCAGCATGATGGGGTTGACCAGGGCAAAAGTCAATCATGAGAAGAACTGGAGAAGCCAACTGTATCAGATAAACATCTCATCAAGAAAGGGCTTGCTGGTATAGAGACAGTAAAAAATACGTATTTTATCCCCCAATTGTGCAATTGCATTGTTTCCATACTTCACGCTGCTGAATTCCTCAACCCTCACAGTCGTCACCATCTCCCCAAAATCCTTCTTCATCCTAATTTAATCACTAGCTGCTGGATGAGGTGGGCTGCATGTCAGAGACCAAGCAGCCAGCTTCACCAGGATGGCTCCTAGATGAATGCTGAATTATGACCGAAAGCAGGATCACTTCTACATCTTGCCACATGAAGAAGACAAAGGGTCTCTTCCAGAAGAAAGGCAGAATTATGCCAACACCCCAGTGAAGCATTGTGCTCACGTATGATGTATTGGTGCTCTTTACACACTGAAGAAATATCTTGTCTAGAAACGCTGGGGCGAACTCTGTATACCTTTTTGGCAATCAAGTGTTTCTTAGAGTAGAATCTGAATCATAGCACCTGGCTGTAAACGCTGCTGAGATCCAGACACTCGACTGTGAGAAGCACATCAAAAGATGATTTCTCATTATCTTAGCTCCCACTGAACAAGAAAATCCAGGCCTAACACCTTCATTAACAGTCATTTCACAATGACCCTGGACAAACCTTTCACTGGGACTTGGTCAAGGCACTGTATGGAAGGGCGTAACGGCAAGATGTTTCATATCATTCAGATTACACCAGCAGAAAGTTCCTTTCTTTTCAAGCCTGTTGGTAGCAGTGGCCATCTGCACTGCATGGACCTAGAAATTAGATCAGCATTCATGTCTCACTTAGCAATTATACTCTTTCTAGTCTTCCTCACTTTTCACAGTAACATTCCCATCAGAGGACCTCAGAAGTACCCTCCCAGAATTGTAGGAGACAGTTTTGCTCTGGTTCACATGGTCTGTGTGTCAAGGCAGGCATTCCTGTGTGCTTCACTACCGATCTTAGCTACACTGCTACAGTACAGCTGTCAATCTCTTACCAGCTGGCAGAAGATTATCGAAGATTTCAGCATGGAGAAAGCCTGGGATGGACTAACATCACTTGTCTAACTGGGCCAGATTCCCCTCCCTCCATAAAAGAGGAAGATTTGCCTCTCGGCTGTGGGAAGTGATCTGTTTGAAGGAGAGTTAGTGGCTAAAATGGAACGCCTGCCAGCCTTGCACCCTCCAGGCACTTCATCTGAGGATGTAGATATGGTCCTACTTGGAGCACTGGTCACAAGGCAAGATGCAGACCTCCTGCCTGGCCTGTGCCAGACTTAAGCAATCACTTGAGGAGATACCACAAAACAGGAGTGCCACAAAGACACCCACAAAACAAAGAGCAGACACTATCCAAAACAGGGGGTTTATTGCCCAGCACTCCTTCTGACCAAATACCAGTTCGGATGTCTGTTGGGAATTACCTACTACACAACTAATTCCTACACCCTAAGGAAAGATGAACCAAAATGGGCACACACTCACTCATAAAGGGGAAACCTCCCACACAAGAGTGCCCAAGATATCACTCATCCAAGGGTGACAAGGCTCATTCATCCTACTGAGACTCTCTCAATATGTGGAAATGTCCTTGGACAACATGTCCAAGGGGAGGGTCCGACTGCCAGGCCCTCTGCTCTGCCAAGAACCAACTCACCTGGCTCTTAGGCAGGACCCCATTTGTAGCCTAGTTGAGGATGGGCTGTGGTCATTCTAATTGGTTGAGGGGACTAGCCCAGACAAAACCCAGACAAACCCAGACCCCATTTGCTAAGGGGTCCAAACCCTGAGGCACCAGTTAAGCCCCTTAATGGCCGAGGTGCCAAACCTCTGCAGCACCCCCTGTGGTTTTTGTCTGGTGTGTATGTCAGGGAGGCTGCACCTGCCACAATGAGCTGTGTCTAGAGAGACTTCAAGGTTGGCAAAGGTGGTGGTGGCAGAGCTCAGTCAAAGACTGCCACCAGGGGACAGCCCCAGGCTGTGGGGACAATGCTGTCAGGGACAGCACTAGCTCTTCTTCTAGCCCTTACTAGTGTCAGAGGTGAAAGCACAGGGGTGGTAGTGGCAGCTTGCAGGGCATTAACTGACCTGCTTGTAAAGTCAGCAGTAACACTTCCTCTCCAGGACAGCTCTCAGCATTGCAAGGGCCTGCCACTGAGGTGAAAATACTGAATTATCTCAGGAATCACTGACTTTGGGAAATGCAGAGGCCGCAGAGTTTCACCCAGGAAAGCATAGAGAAAACCTTTCCAGCACCAGCAAGCCTTTCCAGCACCAACAAGCCTTTCACATTCACACCACTACATCAGTTTACATTACCAGAAGCATTTATTTCTCATCAAAGTGCTACCAGCATCAGTACACATTTAAACCACAGTATTTTTCAGATCAGGTTCTGAAAACAGCCTGTACAAAATCATTTCCCCTGTTTCCTTCTGCCAACTCATGGCTCAGCCATGTGCTCCCAGACTACGAGCCCAGCTGCTGTTGTAAACCAGCCTTCAAGCACATGTTCTTGCATGGGACACTCACTATTATTTTCAGAATTATTTTATTGGTATATGTCCTCACCACGTGTCCCCAAAGGGCTGCTTTCAGCAGGGTTTGTACAAAGTTGCTTGGTTGACTTCAAGCTTCTTTGTGAGTTTACCCAATGGGAAGCTTGGGCACTGAACCCATGCCAGGTAATTCATCATTTCTCCTTAAATGTTACAGGCAGAATCATGTTCTTCTCTTGTCAGATAAAGGCCTGAGAATTGCTTTTCAGCCCACCAAATGAGAGTTTGTGTTTTTCTGCTCTTGGGAAGGATGGATGGTCTTAATTTCCGATTTCTTTCAAAGAGAGCAATTTTCTTCCACAAAAAAGACCAGGAATAATAGATACAATGTGGCTTATTCCGAGTCAGCCTTCAACCATTTGTGCTGATGTTTTCTTTTTGTACATCTTTACTTTTTCTTTAGAGTCCTCTTTAGCTGCTGCTGTATGTTTTCCCCTGCCTAAGGACATTTCTGTGCCAAAGGGTTTCATGTACAACCAGCATTCTCTCTGTGACTTTCTGCAGGCTGACAGAGTCTCCATAAATATTTCCCTCAAATCTGAGGTAGTCCAGACTGGGCTTTTCTACCCCAACCCTGCGGGTCTTGCCTGCTTGATGTGAAGAACTCAAGGCATGGTGCCCAAGAGGCTCTTCTGGGAAAGATCTTGCTTTCTTCTGTGCCTGGAAATCATCCAAGTGACAGCCCAGTGCATGGTTGGTGGAGGTTCTATATGAGATCTGCCAATCAGCCTGGCATTGTACGTAATTACCAATTCTACATGAATATTCATGGGGACAACAGGGTTTCTCATTGTCCAGTGTTGTGTCAAATGCTAAATACGAAGTTTGGTTCTACTCCTTCTTGCTCTCTTCATGTTCACCCCACATTTGCTGATGTTCCATCCCCACCTGGAAATGCAGAATCTGAGGAGTGGCCAGTCACACAGACCATCATACTCAGTCTGTTACCTTGAACTGGCATCCTGAGGTTCACCAAGGGATCTTTTAGTTTATAAAGCATCAGGGAAGGAAGCAAACACAAGCTGATCCATCTGCTGGATGCTCCATTTCTGCTGACTCAGCAATGAGGAGGACAAGGGGCGGAAGTGTCCCTGCCTTGCTCGCTGCTAGTGGACAACCTGTCTCAGTTTCCCTCAGATGCGTAGAACATAACCCAGAAGACTAATGTCATGGTTTTCAGATGAAGGAGCTGCAGGCAGTAGAGGTGGATGCTGGATCTACAGCTTACAACTGACTGTATAGAATCATAGAATTGTCAGGGTTGGAAGGGACCTTAAAGATCATCCAGTTCCAACCCCCCTGCCATGGGCAGG
>WTSP01016091.1:0-13398 GCA_025331215.1 Actenoides lindsayi
GAGTACTGTGTACAGTTCTGGGCCCCTCACTTCAAGAAGGATATTGAGGTGCTGGAGCAGGTCCAGAGGAGAGCAACGAGGCTGGTGAAGGGACTAGAAGGAAGGTCTTATGAGGAGAGGCTGAGGGAGCTGGGGTTGTTTAGCTTGGAGAAGAGGGGACTCAGGGGACGTTGTCACTCTCTACAACTACCTGAAGGGAGGCTGTAGTCAGGTGGGGGTTGGGCTCTTGTCCTAGGCAACTAAGTGACAGGACGAGAGGGCAAGGCCTGAAGTTGCGCCAGGGGAGGTTTTGGTTGGATATCAGTAAGCACTTCCTAACAGAGAGGGTGATCAGACATTGGAATGGACTGTCCAGGGAGGTGGCAGAGCCACCGTCCCTGGAAGTGTTTAAAGAAAGGCTAGATGTGTCACTTAGTGCCATGGTCTAGCCATTGTGGGTGTGTTGGGTCATAGGTTGGACTTGATGATCTCAGAGGTCTTTTCCAGCCTGAGTAATTCTGTGATTCTCTGATTCTGTGATCAAGAAAATTCTACAGTAACATTTTCTAATATAGAATTTACATTTACTGTACCTGAGGCATTTGTGGCACAATATCCTATTAATAGTTGACTGGATCCAGGTTTTTGTTTTCATAAACAAAAACATTAGTTACATAATTTACTTCAATTTTTCATGATGCATCTCTCCTATTAAGTTGGAACTGTATTTTTGACCAGTGTTAATGAGAAAGAGACAGAGGAGGCTGAAAGCTTCCCTGCTGTTATCATCAGCTGGCAGCCATCTAACAGAAATACTCATTTCACAAGGGTGATTTAAAATAAATTAACATTGGAAGATCTTCCTCACAGAAAACCTGTTGGAAAATTCTGAAACTCTAATAAAGGGAATAGCATACCCTCTTTTGCTTCCTCCATCACATATACTTAGAGAACTGTGACTTTACAATAGAGGTTGGGACCAGCTGAGCCAGGACAAAAGACTGACAGAAGCCATTGAATCCTGTGGGGCAAAAATGAGTAACTGATTTGGCAGAAAAAACAGATTTCTAATAAAACTTTACATGACAGCTGTTAACAAGTTATCAAGGAATCTTACACCCCAAGGAAAACACAAATTTTGAAAAACAAACATGACAGATGAAATGCATACATGTTACATGCGGTTTTCTGAAAACATGCCCACACAGATGATGTTGTGATGCACATAGGCCTTAGTCAATGTAATTGGTTAAAGAAGTAATTGGGAGCTGCTGCCAGGGAACATTCGCTGAGTTAATGAAGTTGTTAATAAAACTTAGTTAAACTATTTTTCTACATCTTGTCTCTCTTTAAATATATCCAGAAAGTTTCATGCTATGGATAATTAAGCTACATTTATATATTGCCTTTATATATTTACGGTCTCTTTATACTTACCAGAAAAATACCGAGGTTTTTTTCAGTGCGAATATATATCTATAATCATAGAATCATAGACTGGTAGGGGTTGGAAAGCACCTCTGGAGATCATCGAGTCCAACCCCCCTGCCAGTGAAGGAACATCCAGGGCATGCCACACAGGAACAGATCCAGGTGGGTCTTGAAAGTCTCCAGAGAAGGAGACTCGACAACCTCTCTGGGCAGCCTGTTCCAGTGCTCTGTCATTCTCACAGTGAAGAAGTTTTTCCTCATGTTGAGGCAGAACTTCCTGTGTTTCACCTTGCTACCATTACCTCTTGTCCTATCACAGGGAACAACTGAAAAGAGACTGGCCCCTTCTACTTGATACCCACCCCTCAGATGTTTATAAACATTAATAAGATCCCCTCTCAGTCTTCTCTTCTCCAGGCTAAACAGCCCCAGGGCATTCAGCGTTTCCTCCTAAGAGAGATGTTCCAGTCCCTTCACCACATTTATAGCTTTGTAGCATATATACACATATGTACATAAATATATATATATGCATATTTAGCTGTCTGTAAGAATTTAGACATGACTATTTTTTGTTTTGATCATGTTGCACAAAAGTATTCTTACAAACTGCTCACAGAGTTTACAGCTAGGAAATTAAGGAGTAATAACTATTTCATATATATCTGACTTTTTTTCATTCCTAATAAAAATGCATACATGAAAGTCATGACTTTGTGGAGGAAATCCACACAGATCTATGAACTCCAAGTAAATTATTGTTCTTCTGCTCTCTCCTGCGATTGCTTCTGACATATAACTTTAATAAATTGTTTCTCAACAAAGTGAGGATAAAAATTATCTTTCTCAAAGCTTGTGTTAGTATGTTTTTCTCTAAGAATGACTACCTACAGAGTACAGGAGGTTGAGAATCATCAGATTCTTTTTTTCTTGTCTTCCCAGCCTTTCATCAATTTACCTTCCAAGAGTTTTACTTGCTTAGCTTTTTCAGATATTCACTTAAAGCTTCCATGTGAAGACTTAGTTTATTCTGGGAAAGACTAAGATTTTGGTCAATAGTTTGGATTTTCCCTTTAGCGCACTTGTTAATTTGACTGTTGCCTTCAGCTCTTTGAGTCTGCCACCTCCCTGATACTGTGATTTGCTTTTGTCTACTCTTCTTGCCTGTGACTGATACCCTGTTACAGCTAACATATTTTTTTTCTCTTGATTCATTTATTTATTATTATTCCTCTGAACATGCATTTAAACTTCAAAAGTTTCTGCTCACCTCTTAGCCAGAATCCCACTGCTTACTGCTGAATTTTTCCTTACTTACATATGTTTACTTCAACAACATGGTTTGTTCTTTCATTACTTAATTTGATTCTGCCTTAGGATTTGACACATTCTGCATTTAATATAAGACCAAGTCTGATTTCCCATTGCTCAGCACTGACTGTGGGTACCAGCAGACCAGCTGGGTGGATGACTTTGTTGATTCTACATAGTTAAGAGTATGAGATGTTTCATATACTGCTCCCCCTAGGTGACAATCAACAGTTGATTTGGCAGGCGAAGGAGATATCCAGTCATAAAATTCCACTTGACAGCTGTTCAGAAGCTATCAAGTAATCTTATACCACAGGATGAAGAAATATTTTCAGAAGCAGAAACATGACAACTAGATGAAATGCAGCTATACTACACAGAGTTTTCAGATGAGTTTGTTGTCTTCGATGCCCACAAAAATTTATTTACAGAATGACATCAGAGGTCCAAACAAAAGAAGATTGGCTGTGTGAGTTCATGATGCAATACAGAACCCAAGACACTTAAAAGGGAGGTGTTAGCACCCCTATAGTCCTTCAATAAATTTTAGACATTTTCATTTTAAATATATCTAAAATACAAGCCAGACCCCCTATCTTTTCATATGTAATTCTACAGCAGTTATGTACTGTGTTACAGCCTCAACAAGATACCATCTCAACAGAAAACCTAACCCAGACTTTATCCTATAGATATCACAAATGAAGCTTTGATATTGCATGCAGATACTAGTTCCATTCCTTTCTCCCTCTCTTCCTTCCTTGTCACCTAAAAGTCATTGCCTAACAATGTATTTGTCTACAGCTCCATCACTACAAAAACTGTACAGGTGCTAACCTTCCTTTCTGGTCAGAAACTCCAGTGACCAGAGTAGTTGTTTTTTAGCCAGTGATGGTAGCGTCTTTTGCCATGGAAAGTGTGATAGTGCCCAAGCATGGGGAAATGAATGTCTACTGACTGGTTTTGCCTAATACATTGCAAAACTTCAAAGCTTTTTTCATCTCTAATCAAGTGATCCAGAATTCAGTAAAAATAGTCCTAGATTAGATTGAAATTCTACTTATTCTAATGTTCATGGGGTTGACAAACTGTGATTCTTTTCTCTACTAGTGGGAAGGAAAGAAATCTTTTCTCACGTGTGGTTCTGGTGAATTAATATGTACTCTCAAATAAAAATGGCGTGTTGTTCTCCAATGAAATAATGAAAACTGTATTACACATAATACAGTAAACAAAGTACCCCCACATAGCTCAAAATCTTCCATTTGTTCTTTGTGCTTTGATATGTGAAGTTTCTAGCCACATATTTTTAAACCAAAACCTCTATCAGTATATTTTAAGATAGCTGTACTGCACTACACACAGTTCATACATAACATATAGTATGCATTTTCATACACAGTAATACTGAAAATAATGCTTTGCTAAAATAAGATATATTAGACACAAAGGATTCAATTTTTTACCTTTTGCACATTAATGCAAATTCCAAACTTTTTCATTAATTTGAATAGATATAAATCTACAGAGAAGAATGTTTGAATCTGTTGCTTAATCCATGTACTGAAACTCTATTTGTGATTTCTACTTATGCTTACCTCTCTAAAACATATGGAGTAATCCCACAGACTTTACAGCTTCATTTGTTGAAGGAGAATATGTGAAGTTTTCCAAGAAGTCTAGTGATATATTTCAAAATTGAAGATATTTATGACATAAATATATGAGACTTTACACTTCAGAATCAGTTTCTTTCTGCAGGATTCCTGAGAGACTTTTCAGTCTCAGATGTATGAATTGAATAGGACTGCATGTCACTGACAGAAACAGATAGAAGGTAGAAGTAAAAGAAACATCATTTTAATTTTTACCAAGCTGAAATTGAAACTGTCAATTTGTTGCATTTCAAAATATATAATCAGGACAATCACACTTGAAAAAAATAATTTATATTATGCCTTACAAAATTCAGCTAAAAACAAACAAACAAAAAAAAGCAACACTTTCTTACTGTTATATCTAGTGATAGTTAATTACAAGAATCAAACTGTTGTGTATTGATCTTAAACTTCACCAGCCTTGCATAGCTCAAATACCATTTTGATGAAGCTCTCCATGCTTTCTGTATTAATTTCTTGCAGAAATAATTGCCGGTTTTGCCACTAGAAAAAGCTTTATTTTGATGGATTAGATAAGCACAAATATTAAATAGTATCACAGCATAATTTGCAAAAGTATGCCATTATTTCATATAAGTATAGAATGATTTGGGTTGGAAGGGACCTTAAAGACCTCCTAGTTGCAAACCCCCTGTCTTGGGCAGGAACAATTTCCACTAGACCAGATTGCTCAAAGCCTCATCCAACCTGGTGTTGAACACTTCCAGGGATGAGGCATTCACAGTCTCTCTGGGCAAACTGCGCCTGTGTCTCCATTACCCTCACAGTAAAGAATTTCTTTCTTACTTCTAATCTAAATCTATGCTCTTCCAAGTTGAAGCCATTACCCCTTGTCCCCTCACTACATCCCTTGTAACAAGTCCCTCCTAGGTTTTTTTATAGGCCCCCTTTAGGTCCTGGAAGGCTGCTATAAAGGTACCCCTGGAGACTTCTCCAGGCTGAACAAGCTCAACTCTCAGTCTGTCCTCATAGGAGAGGTGTTCCCATCTTCTGATCATCTTTGTAGTCCTCCTCTGGACCCACTCCAACAGGTCCATGTCCTTCTTATGTTTGGGGCTCCAATTCTGAAAACAGTACTCCAGGTGGGGGTCTCATCAGAACAGAGTAGAGGGGAAGAATCACCTCGTTCAACTGGCTGCTTATGCTTCTTTTCATGCAGCCCAGGACATGGTTTGCTTTCTGTGCTGAAAGAGCACATTACCAGGTTATGTTTAGCTTATTGTCAACCAACAGCAGAATGGAGCATAAGAGGTTCCACAGAAACATAAAGAAAAAGTCTCCATCTCTGGAGACATTTAAAACCCACCTGGCTGCATTCCTATGTGACCTGCTCTAGGTGGTCCTGCTCTGGCAGGGGGATTGGACTAGGTGATCTTTCAAGGTCCCTTCCAACCTTTAATATTCTGCAATTCTGTGAACAGCCTCAACTCATTCTCCTTGGGACTTCTCTCATTTCACTTACCTCCCAGCCTGTATTTGTGCTTGGGATTGCCCTGATCTGGGTGCAGGATCTTGCACTTGGCCTTGTTGAACTGAATAAGGTTGGCACAGTCCCACCTCTCAAGCCTGTCCAGGTCCCTCAGGGTGGTGTCATGTCCCACTCAATCAAGGTAGGGGGAAAGAAGGGAGTGACGCAGATTAGGTGATTTGCCTGGGTCACATTAAGGAAAATTACACCATAGGTCCATAACTCAAAAAAACCAGTTTAATTCTCAATCCCCTGAACTGTAACAAATACTAAAACTATATATGGTGTACTTAAAGGAAAGATAAGGTAAAGAGGACAGAAAGAGGAAAGAGAGAAACAAAGGAGAGGGTGAAAGAGTAAGCAAACTTCCAGACCACCACACAGAATTCCAGCAACATCTTGCCTGATCTGTTCCTTGGAGGTCTTCAGTGGTGGGTGCACACTTGATGGTGTACTTGAGTTCTTTTTTATTCCCTGCTAAGAGGGGTGTTGCTTGATGTACCCCTAAATTTACATGTGAAGTATAGAGAGGCAGTGTTAATTTTCATAAGAAGCATACAGAGGTGGTATTCACAGTTTCTCACATGCACAATAGGGGGAAGGGCAGCATCAATCCTTTCAACCAACTGAGCTGGTAGTCGCAGAGACCCTGTATTTTATTACCCTTTGCCTGGTAGGCAGCACATATGAAAACTTGGCAAGGGGACAAGGCTCCTTATCATCTGATGTACTTCATTCCTGCCTTAGCTGGCATATTTTGTCTCCTGTTCTAATCTCAAGGCTGCTTCTTTTGTCAACTCATTCAGGTCAGAGTGTTCCTCACACAACGTTGGAGACATCAGCTTACTCGGATCCTTTCTCCAGTGTCTTGACTGCACCACATGGCTTGGTGTTGTCTGCAGACTTGCTGAGGATGTACTCAATTCCGCTGTCCATATCACTGACAAAGATACTAGACAGCACCAGTCCCAGTACTGACCCTTGAGGAATGCCACTCATTGCTAGTCTCCACTCAGATACTAAGTCCTTGCTTCCACCCTTTGTAGGCTTCTTTTTTGTGTATGAATTTGTCCAGGAACTCCTTGTTCATCCATGCCTGTTTCCTGGTGGTTTTACCTGACTTCCTCTTTGAGGATGCATCACTTCTAAGGTCAAAGGAAGTGATCCTTGAATACTAACCAGCATTCTTCACCCCAGGACTTTATCCCATGATAGTGTACCAAACAGGTCCCTGAAGGAGTGAAAGTCTGCTATCCTGAAGTCCAGAGTAGCAAGCTTGCTGTATGCCCTCCTCACTGCCTTAAAGATCTTGAGCTCCACCATTTCATGGTCACTGCAGCCATGACTGCCCTTGAGCTTCACATTCCCCACAAGCTCCTCCTTTTTGGTGAGAATAAGGTCCAGCATAGCACCTCTCCTTGTCCCCTGTTACTTGGAGAAGGAGGTTGTCATCAACACATTACATAAACCTCCTGAATTGCTTATGCCCTTCTGTATTGTCCCTCCAACAGATATTGGGGTGGTTGATGTCCCCCATGAGGACCAAGACTTGTGAACATGAGGGTCCTCTTATCTCTCTGTAGAGGGCATCGTGCACACACTCTTCCTGGTCAGGTTGCTTGTAGAACACCCTCATTATAATGTCACCTGTCCCTGCCCTCCCTTTAATCCATAAGTTCTTCGTTAGGTCCTTGTCCACCCTAAGGCACAGCTTTATGCACTCCAGCTGGTCATTGACATAGAAGGCAACACACTCTTCTCATCTCCCCTCTCTGTCCTAGATTTTGCCTCTCATTTCCAATGGCAATCAGGAAACAATAAGAATTTTGGAGTGGAATTCCAAATAGGTCATCTAACCCATCCTCTTTCCCTAAGTTAGGGTCAACCATTACCATTAGGACTCTTATCTAACCTGATCCTACAAACCCATGGTGAGATCCCACAGCCTACTTAGAAGACTTTTCTCCTTCATAACTCACTTTCCTTTCAGAAAGGTTTTCCTAATATCTAACCTTAATCTTGTTTTTGCAGTTTAAATCCATTACTTTTGCCCAACTCACCCGTAGAAATATTGCATGCTTTAATTTGTAGCCATTTCTTGCCTCCCCTGCATTGGTCAATAAATCTACTATTTAATTCTGCTTAAAATATTGACAGAAATTAAGACTCAGTTCAGTAGATTACACATATATACCTTATGCTAAGTGTCCTAGATTGTTCTAACTGTCATCCAGCTGCAGAAACATGCCTGGCCTGTGTAATATTTGCCACAGCATGTGAGTGGTGTCTTTCTACCACAAAGCATTAAAATGGAATCAGCTGTCAAGTCATGGACAACTGAGCTAGATTCCCTACATACCCTAGCAATGTGCCTTTCCTTGAATCTGTCTTTTATGTTAATAAAACAAATGAAGTACCACCTTGTGCCCTCACCTCACACTGATAGTGTGTTGTAGGACATTGAATTGCCAGATGAGAGCAGTCTAGCTCATTTTATTTTCCAGACAGGTTTAAGATACTTTCTCACCAATAAGAACACTGCATCTTCAATGAAGTTGACAGCACCAGGCAACAATATAACCTGAAGGAATGCTGTTTCCCTTTGTGATACCTGGTTCCATTAAATGAACTTCCACAAAAGGCTGAAAAGCTCAGGGTTGATTCAAGTTCGGCTAGAGGAAATGGAGAAGGGAAAAAGGTCTGAGTTAGTTGTAATTTCTATGTTGAGTTTTAATAATCAGAGGAGTCCTCTCAGAAATTACTCTACACATAATGTCATATCTGTTCATTTGCCACAAACAGTAAATAATGTAAATTTTCAGTGTAAACATTTCTTTAAAGTGAGAAAAATCAGAATGCTAAAAAAGCTGACACTTTTGAAGAAGGCTTTTAGATCACATCCTTTTAATTCAGGATGTAATTTCTGATTCACTAGTAAACAGAAAAAAGATTAAAAGCAATTTTAAAGGGATGATAAAACTCTGAAAACAAAATATCTTTTTCAAATCTTAAAATCAAGTTATTATTGGAATTAAATTCTTTTTAACCAGATATACAGAAGTGATCTACATTTATTTATTTTAGTGAAAGCATTCATTAAAATTATTTTCAATGCTTCTTTAGCTCTACAGTATTAAAGAAATTATACAGAATTTTCTTTGTTTTTAAGCTAAAAGTGATATAAGTAATGAAAAAGAAGCTGCAGAACATGGCCAAACAGCAAATATCTTTAGTTTAAAGGAATATACATATATTTTTTTTCTTAATTAATACAGTTCATTTGTGTTTCTCTATCATATTAATACCACGCAGGTTTTGATCATTTATAACTGCTGAGGTTAATGCATTTAGTTAAAGCTAAGAACTAATTTTCATATCAACATGTGACTATTCAGTCACATCTTTTGTTCATTTTACATTTTGTTTAGTGTATCTGAAGTTTTTAGCATAGCTTCTGAAAGCTAATATGTCTTCTTTCCATTACAGAATTGAGAGTGACTGCTTATTAAAAGCGAGGGAAAATAAAGTAGAAAGTAATTCTTTAAATGACTATCTGAATTTTGTTCAACTTCACTGCACCGTTCAGGTAGAATAGCATAGATCATGATGACCAAGCTTGGGGGCAAAATACATTTCATACACTGCATGAAGAGCTACTGTTTTGGGCTTTTTTTCTCCACACAAAACTTAATAGTTCAAATATTATTTCAGAAGAGGTAACATGGAGGCTGAAAGCAAACATCTCTGAAAAAAGGGTAAAATTTCTGCCTTGGGATAAGCTGAAGTGAATGGTTGGAAATTTTTGTTTTTCTGCTAATTATCTGTCATAATTAACATTTACACCATGGTTTGAAGACGAAAAACACAACACAAGGTTTTAAGATTGCCTTTGTCAAAAATTTTCTTTGCTGAAATTTGTGTTATATCACCTTTCTTTATTACCGAGATCATAACTAGAATTTTGGTAAGACCACTGGATTTTGATCTTTTCTAGACCTGAGATGTAGGTGCCCTTTAAAGAGCAAGCAATGTGAGACTTCTTCAAAGCATGAAAAGAAGTAACCCACATCCCTGTCTATCTTAAAATGAACTAAAGCATTTTGTTGTTACACGTGCTACATGCACAATGTTAAAGTTAGCATTAGTGGGATGAATTAGATTCACTTATTGGTCAAATAGTGTTGTCTATGCCATAATAATGCAAAATGAATAACAAATAAGCACATTCTAATCTCATTTGATAATTCCTGTTAGTTTTCTCTCTAAGAACTAGGGTTTTGGTTGAAAAAAAAAAAAAAAAAAAAAAGAAAAGAAAGTCACACATAGATACTTATTGATCAAGAAATTGAAGAAAAACTTCTAAATCTTTAGAGTCTAGTTGTAACATACTTACTCGTGTTGTATAGTTCCTTAAACTGTATATAATCTCAGTAAGAGACTTTGGCCTCCCATTTAATTTTAAAATCAATATCTAAATACATTTTAAAAGCAACTAGTGAGCAGCAGGTTTTGATAGATTATTCAAAGGTAAGAGAAAATAAAGCAGAAATTAATTCTTTAAATAACTCTTTGAATATTGTTCAACTCCAACCTTCACTCATTGGAAGACCTTCTTCCCATTGCAGAGCAAAATACAAACATTGAAGTGCTGCTTCTTTGCTGTCTTAGAGAATTATAAAACTCGCGAATCAGGAAAATTACAATAAAAATTAAGAAAAAAAGAAAGATGAGAAGAGAGAATAATGGAATCCAGTTTAAAATAATATTAATTATTCATTATCTAGACAAATAAAGAATTACTAATTTATATTTATAACGTGAGCTACTGATTTGAGCACAGGATTAAGACTATTAAGATCATGAGTTTCTGAGCTATAGCACCATTTACAGACCTAATTTACATTTTCAGATTAAGCAAACCTCTTTGCTAAAAAAGTCTTGAACTATTGACCTGTATGTGAATAGGCTATGTAGATACTTAGGCACATAAAATTCTCTAAATCTCTACTTGTTTGTAAATTCAGTTTATAACTGAAATAGTGGTGTTTGTCATGGATGAGTGGCTTAGATCATGTAAAGAATTTGTAAAAGTGCAACTTAAAAAAGTTTGATGGAAAGATTCACTCTATTACTCACTAAATACAAGTTTACAAATACATAAGGGAAAACTGAGTTAGAGTATATTTGGAATGATTTTCAGAGATTGGAGACATGAAAAGGTAGAGGAGACCCTCCCATTGAGTCACAAGGTTCAGAAAGGACCCCCTGTCTAAACTCCTTCTTACGCATGAGTCCAGGTATTGCCAGATCCAGACTTAGTCAATGGCTTATGTTTAAAGGCTTATATGTGTTTAGGGTTAAAGAAATATATGTGTTTATGGCCAAATGATTATATGAGTTCTCTCAATCCTTTGCATCACTTCACTAAGATGTCAAAGTTTCAGTGTGCTTATTTTCAACTCTCATACCTTCTGTCTCGGTATCTGGTCATAGTTCACTTGAAGTTGAAACTCTGGTCTCGTATCTTCTCACCCATCTCCAGATGGGCTGTTATCTTGTCTAGTTGCACCTTCTGTTGATGGTTGTAACACTGAAATCTCCTATCTTCCAATTTATGCAGGTTCTAGAGGACCTGTTTTGATGAACAAAGTGCATGTTCAGTAAATCTAAGTGGAAATTTACATCTTGTAGCCTAAGGCTTCAGCAAACCTAGCTACTCATGCTAAGTAGAGCTAAACAAACAGTAGACTAAAGGACATATTATAACTCTAAGTAATGAATTCTATTTAAAACTTGCTTATTTAAGCTAAACTACTAATATCTCTTAAAACTGAGATGCATCTCTGCTCAAGGACAGATTTGCCTGTTGTGTAGTCCAGTTGTTATCCAGAAAGAATTCAAATTGGACCCATCTGCTGATGATCACTGATCATCTCCTAGCAGGGAGAGCTCAAAGAAGGCTCTGTGAGGTTGTCATACCATATTTGTGGGATAAAATTATTGGTTCATAGTGAATTAGATTACAATTGAAAAGGTATGCACAAGACTTGTACCCACAACTTCCTTCATTCTTGTTCTGCTCTTTTATGGGTTTTCTAAAATAATTCTTTGCCCAGCTACAGCTCAAACCTTTACGTACTTTGGAGCCTTTACTAAACTGCTGCTGGTATGGTTAAGGAGGGGTTAAGTGCATCCAGCACTGTGTGCAATACAGCCACTCTGTTCCTGAACTCTTTCAATGCTACCCTTTCATTCTAATCTATGTAAGATTATCAGTATTATCTTTCTTGTACTTAACTGGGGTATTTACACAACATCACACATATACTACACCAGTTTTCTCATGCAGCATATACGTAAACTTCAGCTTACATAGGAGCCTGCTCTTAATTTTTTCTCAACCTGTATAACAGGACAGACAGGTATCTAAAATTCATCTCACATCAGTTATGTAAGCACACAAGGCAGGACTGGAATGATCTAAAACAAAAATAAATTACCTTGCCTTTTTTCATGCCTTTACAGTTTAAGGACTTGAGTTTTGACTACTACTTTATCAGTTCAACTCCTCCACCTGTGGAATAACACTGCCCCCACAGTTACCTTTCTATGCCTCGACTCCTTGTCATACATCATCCTTCTCTCGTGTTCCGTTATTTATATTCAAAACCACGAAGGTGCCAGGGCTCTAAGTGCAGCAACAGGCTTTATCACCTCTTTCCTTGATTTTACTTCCCAACTTGATCTCAGATCTTCCTTACCATTACGGACTTGCCTGGTTATTATTGGGTTATGTCTGATTCAGGGTACTGTCTCCAGTCATGATATCTTTGCTCATGTGTTGTGGGCCTGCATCCTTTAGTCATGAAAACACTGTCCCTGCCTGCTTTGTTGTGACCTTTTGCTCCCAGTTGGAGCAGTCTGTCCTTGCTGTTTCCTGACACTACCATGCCTAGATAGACTTTATAGCTGCCTTTCAGTACCTGGAGGACTACAGGAAAGCTGGAGAAGGACTTTTTATAAGGGCATGTGGTGATAGGACAAGGGACGATGGTTTTAAATTAGAGCAAGGTAGATTTAGATTGGACATTAGGAAGAAATTCTTCACTATGAGGGTGGTGAGACATTGGAAAGGGTTTCCTAGAGAAGTTGTGGATACCTCATCCCTGGAAGTGTTTAAGACCAGGCTGGAGGAGGCTCTAAGTAACCTGGTCTAGTGGGAGGTGTTCCTGCCCATGGCAGGGGGGTTGGAATTAGATGATTTTTAAAGTCCTTTTCAACTCAAGGACTTATATGATTCTATGATTTCTGCAGTGTAATTCCTTAATTCTCCACTCTGTTGTTGTAAATTCCAACAGCACGTCACTCCTTCACTTCTGCTATCATTTTGTCATTGTTTTGTTTTCATCTTTCCTTTATCTTGAACTTTCTCCCCATGCTAATGCTGCCCTGTATTTCATAGAATCATAGAATCATAGAATCATAGAATCATAGAATCATAGAATCATAGAATCATAGAATCATAGAATC